>NW_015148985.1:549299-646830 GCF_001465965.1 Polistes dominula
ATATATGTAGGTGTAAATGTAACGAAGGTGGAAGGTTGATTGAGTAATTCATGATCGAACCTATATCTATATACACCTATGACATTTAAAAAGCACGTGGTGGTGATGATGGGGTCTTTAAACGTGGCACGTTTTGCTAGCGCGTGCTTCAAATATATTCATAACCTACGTCGTCATCTCGACAAGCATCGAATTCAAAATGCTTTTATACTAAAAGAACTTTATTCTAAAATCGTATACCTTTATATAAACGAGAAAGAGAGAGAAAGAGAGAGGGGAAATCGATCTCTTTTCATGAATTCTATACGTTAGATATTTTGGTAAAAAAAAAAACGAGACTTTTCTTCTTCTATCTTACTTTCTTTCTTTGGATATTTTCCATCATCCTATCTAACTCATATCTTTCTTATATACGAAATTCGAATAAAAGGTAAAAAGAGTTCGACTACTATAACGTAAGGTAACGTCAAGCGATTAAACGATAAAAGAAAAGATTACTATATATACCTACCTATATATATAGTACTACTTGGATAAAGACAAAGAGAGAAAGAAACTTTAAATGAAGTAGGTCTCGACTTTAAGTATCTTCTATACCTATCTTCCTACTCTCCCACCCTACCCCCTTCCCTCTCCCCCATTATACGGTATAAGCTTAATTCGGTGTTACGCAAAAGCTCGATATACCTGAGATGTTTCTGATAGGAGAATAGGAATTTAGGAAATTTCCCAGAGGTAAAACCGTTCCGTAATACGTTGAATTCATGAGCTTTTATATATATATGTGTGTACGTAAAAAACACACACACAAACTTACTTGTACATAACTATATACACATGTTACACATACACATTCGAAATACGAGTCTCATACTCGTAATCTAATAAAGACATCGCGTATAAGGGACTCTTACGGGCTGACTTTAAATTCAAATGTAACCTTATACCCATCGTGTTCGATCGTGCATTAATCGGAAAAAAAATCGAACTTGTTCGTATGAAAGAGAAAAAGAAAGAGAGAGAGAAAGAAGGGACTATCTACTCTTTCTTTTTATTTTTTTCTCTTACGATTTCGAAACGTACATGAATGAAATTTCAAGTAGAACCTCGTATCTATAGCTCGTCAAATGGTTGTCACGTATCTTTACTTTGGTCAAAACATTTCTTAAATTTCAATTTCATTTTGTAGCCCTTTCTTTTTCGGATCATTGCAATTTGACACGAATAAATTGTGCTATAGAAATACATAAAAATAATTTTTAAAAAATAGTAGAATTAAAAAAAAACTCACCTGTTTCTTTTATTTGAAATTAGAGTAAAATATAATTCGTAACATATAGTATATTATGTATTATTATTTATATAACTAATTAATATAATATAATATATTTTATTATTAATATATTAATATAATATGGTATATTATAGAATTTGTAATATTAATTTTATTATAATATAAATTTTATTTTATGATATAATTATATTATAAAATATTTTCTAATTTTTATTTAATATAATATATTAATAATATAATTTAATAATATATAATATTAATTTTTTATAATATAATTTAATTATAATAAAACATAACCTTCAGTCAACTAATATTACAAAAATATCAAAAATATACGTAAAAATTTTTCGAAAAACATCTAAACACAAAATGTATATCCCTTTTTATAATTTAATTTAGATTAAATCAAAGCAAACAACGATAACAACAATAATGTTATACTAATTTTAAAAAGATAGAAAGAGATACATTTTGTAAATTCAGTTTCTAATCCGAGATCTATCTTTTATCTTTTATCTTTTCTTTTATTTTCTTTTCTTCCTTTTATTTATAAAACACTGGAAAACATAATTTAACTGAAATTACGTTTTACTTCTTTCTCGTAGTCGTATATCGTCTGATTTTCTATGTCCTACGCGTTCATAAATTTCACTCGCATTTCTTTCTCTCTCTCACACACACACACACACAAGCATTCTTTCTTTCTTTCTTATTCTTTTTTTTTTTTTTTCATTAAAAAAAAAGAAAAAAAACTACATGAAAAGATACAAGAAAGTATTAAGGTAACGAAATAGATGTGTTTCGCGTGGGATGAAAAAAAGTTACGTCCAATCAAGTCGTGTTTCATTCATTTGAAAATCAAACGATAAACACGCCTACCTACAAACACTCGAGAAATCATACCTCCCATTTAATTAATTTTATTTTCCCAGAATCTAAAGTTCGAATCGAGATTTCTACTATCCGACCTTTCAAATCATCCTTTCACCTAAAACTCGTTTCTTCCTTTGACGAGAAACAACCAATGAACGAACGTTCGAGTTTATACCTTTACTTACTTAGAAAATTTTTCTTTTTTTTTTCACTGAATAAACTAATCATACAATTTCGAAAGTATTCACAAAATAAATTATTAATTTCAACTATTGATCGATGCAAGATCGTTAAAGTTTCAATTTTAATCGAATATATTTACATTGAGTCTGATTAATTCATTAAGATTTAAAACAAACAAAAAATTAAACCCACTGCGAATGCATAAAAGCCGTTGTTGTTGTTCAACAAAAGAATTTTACATGTGCATGCACGTACATAGAAAAGAAAAAAAATAAATGTATGAAAATGACATACGTATCAGGAAAAAGATATTTTTTTATCCAAGACAACAGGAAAAGAAAATCCTGAAAACTCTTCTATGATTCCAACATTCAAATTGCAGATGGAAAATTTTAAACTTTGTCCTTACCTGAAACATAAAGAAAAACAGAACGGTTAGTTCTTTGTTAATTATTTATTTAAATTATTTAATTTCATTACTTTATTATTTAATTATTAACCCTTTGAGTGCTAAATACTTTTACCTAAAATGTTTCTGTAGAGAACAGAATAATTTATTATTAACAAGATTTTAATAATAAATTATATTTAATAATTAAAGTATTTATTTTTGAATATAATTTAATTAATTCATATTAATATTAAATTATTTTTAATTAATATTAACAAACGCATATATGCGTCCATAGCACTCGAAGAATTAAATTGATGATATAAAAATAAATTTATTCGTTGTCATTTTATTATTGCAATATAAAATGCATTGGAAGAAAAGAAAAAAAAAATTAAACTCAAGTTTAAAAAAATCGTTAATTTTTAATCGAACCGAAAGAGGATGAGGGATGTAAAAAAGGTTCGAAAAATCATTTGAGGGAAAACGGTATAAAATGTTACTCTTGCCGATCGATCGAAATACATTCGACGAAATTGTCATTTCATTTTCCAAATAAAAAAAATAAACTCACTTGATTCTCATAGTGAGACAAAATTGGGGGAAAGTTTCAACGTGTCCGTTGCAATTTAATCGCTAACGTTGTCACATTGCAACGCTAATCACAGGAACAAATTCGTTTCCACTTTTTCTTTTCTTTCTTTTTCATTTCATGCTACGATAATAATTCGTCAAAACGAACTTCTCTAACCGGTAGAGAGGACTGTGATAACGTTGAATTATATTATCAAACAAAAACTCCGATGCACATATGTAAATAACTGCATATGCGAAAATTTCAAGAGAAAAAGAGAAATGTAATGTGAAATAATAATAATAATAATAATGATGCTTTAATAAAAAAAAAAAAAGAGGGAAAGCTGTGTATCTAGAGAACTGGAGTAATATAATTATTCCCGTACGCGTACCATTACAGATATTGTTTTTCCGACCGTAATTTTGCAGCTTCATCAATACTCGTAACTGTTAGGTGGAAGGATGCGAAGAGTTGGCGGGGATTCTACAGTTGTGTTGCTGTTGATCATTTCATAAATTTACCTTTGTATATTCAATTAACATGGGAGATGGGTTAAAATGCAACAAAATGAATACGAGAGATTGAGAGAGAAAGAGAAATATATACTTATGTATATATAACGAGAGAGAGAGAAAGAGAGAGAGAGAGCTGGTAGTTTTGTTTCATTGCACAATATCTACCAGCAAGAGTACTGACGTAATATTCTGCTCCTGAAACCATTGTTCGCTTAGAGCTTTTAGTACAGTTAGTCGAATGGGTAAAATGTTGGCTCAAAGTGACTTTGCTTGCATTAACGCGCCATTCGAGTAGGATTAACATTCGAACACTGGGATGAGAAAGGCTACAGGGTTAGGGGGTGGTGATAGTAGTAGTAGTGATGATAGTGGTATTTATAGACGGCTACGAATATACTAGTTATAGTCCCCTATTACTTACAGTATTATCGACTTTAAGTTAAATCGCCATGATTCCTATTGGCTTCCTAGATTGAAGTACGAAAATTCAAATAGAGAATGACGATGATGATGATGATAGCCGTGTTAAGAATAGATAAGTACTGTTGCATAGACAAATATTATTCTTTTAATACGTTGAGCACCACGTCAGCCATCGATGGCTGACACTTTGTGCCATGTCCATCACGTGTGACTGACACTCAACTATTTTTTCAATACAAAGTAACCCCTGTGGCCTGAAGGGAATTTCCCTGAGAATTCGCGTAGCGCTCAACGTGTTAATAGGATTTCTTCAACAATTTATATCAATGTAATGAGTTTACAAGTTCGAAACGATCGATAGGTATATATGTATGTGTATGTATGTGTGGATATGTGTAGTTGTGTAATGGACAACGAGAAAGGCATTAAATCCTCTGGAAAGCCAATAGGCAGAGAGAGGAAGGGAGAGAGAGAGTACCTCGTGTGTATCGTAGCAAAGCCCTAAACTGGTGTTTACGATCGGTACGATGCTTACAGACGTAATATTGCATCGCTAAAATGTAAGCACCCTTCTCCTCATAATTCTGCTTTTAATACCTATCTCTCTCTCTCTCTCTCTCTCATTCTGTGTAAAAGTATATACACACCTAAAACATCTTATATGTGTTCTTTTAATAAATAAAACTAGAAAACGATCGTTAAATGAGAATTTCATGACGGTTTAAAAAGATAAATAATCGGGTCAGTTGTTTTTCTCAGCTAACTTGGGAACAGTCAGTTGATAGAAGAAGAAGAAGTAGAAGAAGAAGAAGAAGAAAAAAGAAAGTGTGGAGTTAGATCGAAATGGAACGTCGTCTTCGTCGTCGCACGTCGTTGAACTCGCCTTGATTTCCACTTGAACGGTGATCGAAGGATAGACGAAGAAGAAGAAGAAGAAGGGCGTAGGTTACTGTATAGACTCTGCTGAATTGAAAAGAAAGAACTAGAGCTAGCTAAAATGACTTTGATATCTGAGAAATACAGACACGATGGAATTTGACGAATTTCTCAAATCCCAAAATCATCTATTCAATCCAATCTTGAATATATATATATCGTATTATATTTTAATAGATGAAAAATTTATTCTTTTTATATGAAAAAAAAATTGAAAATATTATTATTATTATTTCAATTAAATTTCCTTTAATGTAATGAAACCTTTGAGTGCTATAAGATCCCACTTATCAAATTTTTTATCAAAACCTTCATTGAGACTCTAAATTCTTTTCCTATTTTTTGTGTTTTCGTTTCTTTTATTTTATAAAAAATTATTTTAAACATTACGAGAGAACAATCATTCCATTTCACGGTGATTCAATGAGCTGAGTTTCTCTCCCACATTCAAAGGGTTGAATAAAAGGAGAAATACGAAACGTAAAAAAAAAAAAGAAGAAAAAATAGAAATTGAATTATAAAAATATTGTGGAAGATTATTGCCGATGTTATCGTAATTTAAAAAAAAAATAAAAATAAAAATAAAAGAAAAAGGGTTCATAACTTGAACGCGAAATATAACGTAGCAATGCAACCGCATTGATTTTCCATATATCATGCATTTCAGAATAGGTGCACCGCACGTGTCCCCGTAGCAAAATCGTTCGCGACAAACCACCATGTGCAAGAAGGGGTAGGGGGTGGAAGGGGAGTGCACACGCGTGCTACTACACGCTTTTAGAAACGCGATATTGTGACAAGCGATATTTATTACGTACGAGTCGTAACAATTCGTGGCCCGTTATTTATGGGAAAAACCTTTTTCTATGATTTTTTTTTCTTTCTTTCTTTTTCTTCCTCCTTTCTTTCTTTCCTTTTTTCATTTTTTCTCACTTTTTTTTCACTCTTCTTTTTTTTTCCACCCGTTCGATAACTCCCCCGTTCTATTTTACCATTTTCCTTGCGTCACTTTTTTTCCCGTAACATTTTTATCTAACCTCGTTCAATTCTTTTTAAAATATCGTTAAAGCATGTATTATTAAATACGTCAAGTTGTTTCTAAATGCGTAATCGTTATATTTTCATCGGTATATAAAGTTTCATTCAATTTAAACGATATTTTTAATATATTACCTTTCTGATGTTTATTTTATTATTAGAAAAATGTAATACAAGAATTATCATATATAATAATATTTTCTTATATATAATTTTTTATTTTATATTATATTATATATGTATATTTATTATTTTATATAATTATATATTAGTTTTTTATATTATAATAATATAAAATTATAATATAATATTTTATATAATTTTATTATATATATATATATATAATTTTTTATTCTTATATATAATTTTTACTTTATATATAATTATCATATATGACAGTATATATATTTTATATATATGTGAAATGAATATTAAAAATTAAAAAAAAATATATAAGTAACAACTTTACATTATAATATTTCAACTAACATAAATGTTGACACGTAACATATACGTAAAAGTGACAGGTGAAACTATGACGTTAAAATAAGATTCATACTACGCGTTATTATCTGGTACACACACACACACACACAATATGAGGAAACATACAGAGAGGCAGATATGTGGTTTATTCGAAAATGACCTCTACCACCTCCTCCTCCTTCACCTCGAGGGGATAATTTAGTAGAGTAGGATGCACAAACACTGAGAGAGAGAGAGAGAGAGAGAGAGAGAATATTAGTAGACGAGAAGTGGTATGTTGACATGCCATAAAGGTCTCTGGGATCCTTCTTAATGGACCACAATAATACTCTCTTGGTTAAACCATGATCCCTTCCTTACTTCAAACTATGACCTAGAACAACAAGGGCTCTCATGTATCAGAAACCTAAAGAAAACTACGAGATATCAATACACGTTATGTTGAAATCCATTTAAACGTGAATATATATGTATATAGAAAGAAGACCTTGAAAGAGAAGAGAAGAAAACCTTGAATGATTTATCAATTTGATCATATTTATTATAACCGCAGGAAGTATTTAACATATGCCACATGTCATATCTCGATTTCTCTACTCTGTTTTATTCAAATTAATATATTCGTACGCAACATTTACTTAATTCCAAGGATATTATAACCTAATATACATTTTATATATATAAATAGATACATAGAGAACGTACGAAGGTTAATTGCATTTTATTTTGTTCTTTTTTTTTTTTTTTAATGAAATGATATCATATTTTTCTGTTTTATTTATCATGGGACTTGATATATACACGCATACAGTTAGAATTACTTTGGAAGTTTTATTATTATACTTTTTATTTTTTATTTTATTATTTTATTATAAATAGAAGTCAGGTTATTTAGGTTATTCTGTTTTAAAAGTAACACCTGGTATACACCAATGTTGTAATATCACTAAGTAAACCAAACTGCATTCTGTGTGTTTCGTTGAGAACAGAAACAAGCCACGATGGATAATACTCGCGGGAAATCCGAAAAACTATGTTATCTCTCGATCCTACCGATTAATCCAATAGCAAGTCCTTGTTTAAAGGCTATTAAAAATTAATGATCTTTAATTATTTACTAAATTTAGTCATTTATATATATATAGAAATCATCTTATAGATTGATATTTCATTTCATTTCAATGCTACTTTAATTCACCTTTTTATTTTTTTTATTTAATACCATTTAATCAAATAAATAAAATCAATTGAATAAAATATATTACAGCTATCTAAAAATAAAATAAAATAAATTTGCAACATATTGAAGTACTGTGAAGTAATTGATCAAAAAAATATTTTTTTATTTTTTTTTTTTCATTAATACTATCAATACATGTGTGATCAATAATATTTCAAATTAATATCAACATGTAATATAGATGACTCGTATTACGCTGATTAATATCAAAAACGATTGGTATTTTAATTAAAAATTATTCTATTATTTTATATTTAATTATTGTTTTATAGGTTTATATATATATATATATATATATATATATTTAATATATATTATATTGAAATACATAAAAACAATGTTTTATTTACCAAATTAATTGTTATTTANAATCGTAATACACATACACACGAACGAACAAAATAAAAAATATCCCTCTACTCCTAACTCTCGTTGATTTATATATATATATATATATATATATTTAATATATATTATATTGAAATACATAAAAACAATGTTTTATTTACCAAATTAATTGTTATTTACAACCAAAATTATAATAATATTATAATATAATATTAATATAAATATTATATAATAATTATATAATTATTATAATAATAGTATATATTAGTGTTATGTATATATATGGTATCCTTTAAAGCAGGTAATTACGATATTAGAACAGTGTTCTATCCCAAGAAAGCCATACACGTTTACTATGTTCTCGTTAGATGAGATTAAACGATTATCGTAAGACGGGTTTTAGTGAAGTGTCCATTTTCATATAAGACGATAGGCGTATGTACACATAAATGCACCATCGTTGCATTAACAAAATTTGTCCAAAATTATTTCATGACTTTTGTTTAATTATTTTATTTGATCATTTTCAATTATTATTTATATTTCTTTTTTTTTTTTTTTAAAGAATTCTTACAAAATAATATTCTCTATTATTTTATTTTGTTAATTTTGTTTCATTTTGTTTCGTTTAAAAATATAATATCAATATTAAAAATACAACGAGGATTAAATAATTTTTAACAATACGAGAGAAAATGTTAGAAAAAAAAAAAAGGAAAATATATTTTATCGTTCAACTGTGAATGGTAAAGAAATAATGAGAATACGATCGATACGTATTGTTCGTGTCTAGATAAACGAAAGTAGATTATCATTGAATGAACCGTCATTAGCATAGAAAATAAAAACGTGAGAGAAAGAGAGAAAAATAGAAAAAAAAAATAAAATAAAATAAAATAAAGGTAAAACAGGCAGAGTTAAGTTAGTAACCGTGAGAAATGGGAGTATATGATAAAAATATATATGGCATAAACGATGACTCCTTTTATCTTTTGATAGTAATGTCAGATATAACTTGGAATTTTATGACTTTGGCGTGAAAATGTCTCTCTTGGACGGCTTATAAAAGAAGATATCGGTGAGAGAAGAAAAATTCTAATTACGTATGCTTTGAAATGTCGTTATCGGGGAAGTTTGGAGATGGAAGGAGGGTGCAACGAAGGAAATGGCGAAACGTAAAAAGGTAGAAACGTAAGCTAAAATTCGTCTTTTGGTGTTATCACGAACCTCGAGACTTTCTTTTCGATATCGAAAAGAGGAAGAGGAAAAAGAAGAAAAAGAAAGGCGCCTGGCGCTTAGCCAAACACCAAAGAGTAAAAGAGAGAAAATAAATGTTAGAGAGAGAGTGATAGAGAAAGAAAGAAAAAGAGACATATATAGACAGGCACGAACAACTTATCATTATCGTTTCTTAATTTATCACCGTGTCGGTGGGTTCGATGTTACGCGTTAAACTTATCGTCCATTGGTTTTAAGTGAAATTAATAAATCTGATTGGACGAACTGTGATTCATTATTTAAGTATAAAATATTTATTATCGTAAGAAGAAAAAGAATTTTTTTGTTTTTTTTTAGTTATAAATATTAAGAAAGATTAGAAATATTAAGTATGTACGATTTTTAATGTGTGTGTGTGTGTTATTTTTACAACAAAATATTTTATTATATTATACAAAATTAAAATTTTAATAAAATTAAAATTAAAACAGGGTATTTCCGAAAAGTTCATAGTGTATTTCTGAAAAGTTCATAGGGTATTTCTGAAAAGTTCGTACGTTTGGAAAAGTTTCGTTAGAACGAGACATGATCAAGTGCATTTGCGTACTTCGCGCAAATTCAAAGTTGATTTTCTTGAAAACCAAGCCTCAAACGAAACATTTTTATTCTATATTTTCGATTTATTTTTTCATGTAGAATCACCCTCTTTTTGCTTGTACTACCAGTTACCAATCATCCTGTATATAATTTTTTTTTTCTAACCAATTTGTCATAATTTCAGAAAAAAAAAAATAAGAAAAAACAAAATCCATCTTTCGTAAAAGATTACTCACCGACTATCCCAGGACTTTTCTTTCTCGATTAAAATGCAAATATCAAAGAAGGAATGAATCAATCGAGATTCAAACGCACGCGTACGAAGAACTACACATACACAAACACACACATACGCGTCTTGTATCGTGCTAACGTTAGCTGGTTACCTAACTCGTTTAAAAAGCTATTAAAAACGTATTGTGGATTTCGGCTTTTGAATGTCATCGAATAAAAAATTCATTCGATGATCAATAAATGAAAAGGAAAACGAATACAAAAAAGGAGGAAGATAAGAGACAGGGGAGACTAAAATAAACCATTTGGAAAAATGGTATTATACTTTTAAGAAATTTACATCCCTTTTGGTCTTTGTTTTTATTTCCCCCCACCCCCTCCCTGTATCTCTATCTGTCTCTATTTGTTTCTCCCCCATAGTCATTTTAGATACGTTTATTACGTTTTTCACATCAGACCATTTACCACCCACGTTTGAAATATCGATGATAAACCCTTCTTCTCTCTCCCTATCAACCTACCCTCCTCCCTTTATTTCCTTTCTGTATTTCTATTTTTTTTCCTTTTTTTTTTTTTTTTTTATTCATATTTTCCATTCGTTATTTTTCATACGCGTTGCTTAATAGTTGGATTTTATTGAGAATTTATACGAGAAAAGTGGTCATGGTGGTGGTGGTGGTGGTTTCTTTAATTTATTATACCAAAATACATATAAATCGTAATACACATACACACGAACGAACAAAATAAAAAATATCCCTCTACTCCTAACTCTCGTTGATTTATATATATATATATATATATATATATATTCCACGTACATAAAACGAAACAAAAAGAAATAAAACAAAATAAAAAAATAAAAAAGGAAGAAAATAAAACACTAAAAACGGAGAATGAACAAAAATCATTACCTCGCACTGTTTGTATAACTAGTTACAAAACGTTCTGTTCGGTGAAGCACGATTCTACGGTAATAAAAGATATATATATATAAACCCTCTCATTCCTACCCTTCCAATTCAAAAAAAAAAATAAAAGGAAGGAAAAAAATGGTTATGAACAAACGATTCGATGGACTGTTGTTACTGGCGTGTGACTTTTGAAAAATTTTTATGTGCTATAGACGATATAAATGGCATGCTATATTTTTATACCACCATCCCTTCGATAAATGCTTATATATATATATAAAAGAAGAGAGAGAGAGAGAGAAAGAGAGAGAAAGAGAGAGAGAAAAATAAAGTAAAAATAGTTGATACAAATAAAAACGTAAAATAAAAGTGTCATCTCTTTCTCACTTTCTTTTATTGTTTCTAAATGTAAAGATTACTAAGTATAATCTCAAATATATTTAATTAACTCCTTGAGTAATGAATTATTTGAAGATTTTTATTATTAATATATTTATATATTTAATTTGTTGCTATTATATGGATTAATATAATTATATTGGTGATTTAATTATATTTTTGCAACAACATTTCAATTACAAAATATAAATTATATTATATATAATAAATTATAATATATATGTATATATAATTATATTATATATAAATGAAACAAAATAGAAATATTTATATATTTTATGTACATATTTATATAAGCTTCTTAAATTCAGATGACGAGTCTCATTCGTCAAATGTACTCAAAAGGTTAATTAAATAATTAATTAAAAAAGAAATTCGAATGATTCTAAATAACTGAAACATTGCAAAAAAATTAATTTAGATTTAAAATATATTTTGAATCATAACGATCGTACTTTTAATTTCAAATTTATTCTTTACATTCAAAACTTCTCTTGATCTTTTTTTCCCCTTTTTTATTTTATTTTTATCTAAANTAAAAAAAAAAAAAAAAAGAAAAGAAGAAAAAAAACAATAAAAATGTCGCAGAAAAATCATTAATTATTTTCAAGAGACGGTTGAAAACTTTAGTAATTCTCCTCGAAAAATCTCAAACCGTGTCTTTTCCTAGAGGAAAAGAAAAAAGAAGGAAAAAAAAGGGGAGGATGAAGGGTGGTAAAAAGGACAACCGCACGAAACGTTTCCCCTGCGAAAAGTAATTTACCTTCCGCTTGAATGGACGTCGGTGGATTTTTCAAAAAAACGATAGTATAAAAGGTGATGAGATGATAAAAAGAAAATTCCCTATTCTTTTTTCTTTTACAGCACACTTTTTTAAAAATATCCACTTGTCAGTCAGATTTTAATTAATGTTTCGGATTTACAGGTAATTGATTAATAATATTTTTTTACTTGTTACATCAGATAGTATAATAAATTAAATAGATAATTGTTTAACACAATTAAAACCTTATAAAATAATAAATATTTATTACTATGGTGTATTTTGATATGTCATTGATATAATTTTATGTTTTAAAACATTACGTAAAAGTATAATAATTCATTTAAATTGATTGATAATTAAATATCAAAAAAATATCATCACTAAATGTGTATCATCGTTCGCAATAAATATGTATATCCTAAAAAATCAAATGAACTAACACGACTCAGCACCTTCTTTGAAAAAGGAAACAACCTTTTAGCTGGCGAACTACCTAAAATTCCAACCGAGTTCGTCCAAGGAAGTCAATGTAGAAACGTGACCCGACTAAACGACTAAACTCGAATTTATTTCTAGGCTTGAAAACGACTACTCTGATACTTTATTTAATAAAAATAAAAATAAAAATAATAAAAAAAAGTAACATAATTATTTATTTATCAGCTATGATCACCTTAAGTGTCATCAAAATTATCTCTAATAAAATTTCTTCTATTATCAACAATTTTGACAAATTTTTTTGTTTAAGAAAGTAACAAATATTAACAAAGAAATTTATAATTAATTAAATTTAATAATATATAAAATAATAATTAAATAAAAAAAAATTATAATTAAAAAATGTTAAATTAGAAAAAAAAATAAAATAAATAACAATAATTAAACAAAGAAAACAACAAAATATTGGGTTGTTCCGAAAATAATTTTGTTTTTGTTCACGTGTGTTATTTGCCGATTTGCATCAACTAATTTTTTGTATTATGTCAGAAAAAAAAACGAAATTGCTTTCCAAACATTTTAATACAATTTTCAAATAAAAATTAATTCTAGAAAAGTAGTTTAAACATTCAAAAGGAAATTAATTCAATAATTCAAATCAAAATATGTATATTCTCATAGAATATATTACCGTGATTTCAATAGTATCAACACGACGATCAAGGATAGAGAATCATCAATCATGTATTAAAACACACATACAGAGATATATATAGAGCATTATCAGATTTCAAGATGTGCTCGTTTACCATGATCGTCGTTCATAATCCACAAATTCCATCATCTTGCCTGCTGACTGACTGAAATCGAACACGCGTTACTATATTGGATGCATTACACAATTGCATACCAAAAGCCGATTCCAAAACGTCCTCGAACACGATCCCAAAACGGCTCGTATGTACAGCACGACTATAATTGTCGGGTTTTACGTCCTACATCCCTGGTACCATCCCCTTTCTCACCCCTTTCCCACCAAATTGTTCCAACCATCCATTTCTCTATCAATCTTTCACTCACTCTCTCTTTTTCTTTCTTTATTTCTATCTTTTTCTTCCTAACCAACACAAATACATATACACACACGTGTATTCTCTTTTTGTTCAATCTTCGTATCGTATTCCTCTATGGTTTATTTTCCTGTTTGTAACATTTTGTCTGTTATCAGTAAGCTAACGTCACTGACTACTACTCTATTTTCAACGCACGAACATAAAACAACACACGTGATGTTCGTCTCTTTTCTATAGGGTTCGTCAATACGTGCATCACGTCACCTGATGATTGGTTTTATGTTAACAAGAAGGGAAGGGAGGAGGGAACCACCCCACACCCATTTCTCTTTATCTCATATACAATAACATCAAAGATATGATATGACGAGTAGTTATATTGTAATATACTAAACTTAATAGACAAAATATTACATCATTTGAACGTATGATTGATTATAAAACAAAACAAAAATAAATAAAAAAATAGTATCCACCCTCTGATCCCATAAACCCATCCTATTCCTTTCAAAAAAAAAGAATTACATATCGAACGTTGAAATTTTTGTTGAAAAATGGTAATATGATCAATCAATCGTATCGTACGGTAGAT
Source organism: Polistes dominula (assembly GCF_001465965.1). The sequence goes on from NW_015148985.1 coordinate 563,835, forward strand.
TATTCAAATTTTGAATTAGAATTTTTGCGAGAAATAAAAAATTCGAGAAGAAGAAAGAAAAAAGATAAAAAAATCAAATCGAGAAACACGAAAAACAACAAAGGGTGAGGGGGGGCTAATTAAAAAACGTATTTCTATTAGTCGCTAACAAGCCAACGTCCCCAAAACGTCCCTTTCGCGCCCTCCACGTTCTCCTTCTCCTCTTTTTCAATACAGAAAAATTTAATTGCATCCCGTTTCCCTCAAACCCCCATAGCCGCAAGCCTACGTTGAAGGCCTTTCGTAATTATCGTGTCACTCTAACAAGATGAAAAGCGTATTCCCGATTTTCTCTCTCTCTTTCACAGTCCCTTTTTAGTTGAATTCTAATTTCGTGGCTGTAATTAAAAAGATTTTCTCAACTTTTTCTTCAAACTTTTTTTCACCTCCACCTTCTTCTTCCTAACTCTCGGACCCCCAACTCACCCCCACGTTTTCAACGGAAAACAATTTTCTTATTATTTTTTTCCTCTCGAGCTAAGTTTTTCAGTGACTGAGAATATTATTATTGTGTGTATAAGGAAAATTTCGCAATCGTTTCGTACAAAATAACGTGTCTATTCGAAAACTACCAGTTATAGTTGTCGTTGTCACTTGGTAGACGACACGTAGAACTCTGCATTCCGAGTTAGCATCACCGGAAAAAAGCACAGACACCTCTACCTACCTACCTACGTGATCTCGTCTCGTTCGCTAGCAACAAGTAGCTAGCAACACCGTGAGAGAAAAAAAAAAGAAAGAAAGAAAAAAAACAAGAAGAAGAAAAAACTTATATAAGGACGAATTCTTTTTTTTTTTTGTTTTAACGTATTGCGAATCAACAACAACAACTCGATCTCTCATCGTAGTATCGTATTTTTGTTATTTTTTATTTTTATCTCTTTCTCTCAAATTAACTCTCGCGTTAGTTCGTTATCTCTGATTGTGCTATGAATTTTAATTATCGTTTTTTTCTGTTTTTTTTTCTGTTTGTTTTTATTTCGTTTCTGTTCTTTTTTTTTTTTTTATTTGATTTGATTTGATTTGATTTGATTTAATCATAAAACGACTTTTACAAACATTTTCTATTTTATTTCGATTGGACTAACAACTACGAAAGATAGAAATTGATCGAAACAGAATGTAAACTACACGTTTCAGTAATTCGCAATGTTTTCAATACGAAATGATCTAGCAACGACCGTGGGCTAAATTTGTACCAGCCAACAGCCAAAACAAACAGATAAATATTTGTTGAAGCTATGAACAATAATTACATTTAACGTAAAGTGCATGCCTACACACATACACACATATACACACTGTATTACTATTCGTAATAGGAAGATTCGTAAATCTCTTCTTTCCAATTAATTCTTACAATGGTTTATGTTTTCAAAAAACACGTAAAAAAAAAAAACCATGATATATACTTTAGTCAGTTATTTTTTTTTTTTCTTACAGTCAAAGTGTCAAAAATTATTTACCAAAATAAAACAAAAATGAAGAAGTATCAACGAATTTAATAATAAATTATTTGTTGCATTATTACTTTTTCTTTCCCCAATAAAACGTTGTGTCGATAGATTTGATACAAAAATATTCTGATAATCCAATTACGAAGAGAATCAAACAATAAAAAAAGTAAATGTATATTATGAAAAATTAAAAATCATTGATGAAACAAGAGATTTGGGTTTGTTGATCGCAATGAGGAGGATTTGATAAAAAACAAAACAAAAATTCTGATAATCCTATTACGAAAAGAATCAAACAATAAAAAACAAAACCAAAAACAAAAAGAGAGAATGCATGTTATGAAAAATTACAAATCATTGATGAAACCAGAGATTTGGGTGGGGATTGTTGATCACAATGAGGAGGAGTAGGATTTTCGATTATTATCTTAGTATATTCGCACGAAACTTACACACATCATAATATATATGTATATATACCATATAGGCATCGTCGATCGGCACGTTGAGTGATTCGCACGAATGATTCATCTGTATATACAAGAGATTTGCCCTAGGATACGCCGATAATGAACTCCCCTGTGTCGAGGGGGTTGTGTATAGTTCTCGTTCGATGAATGATGACGAGGAATGATGGAGAATATCGTTGGGAGTAAATGCAACACACAACGGCCGATTTTCTCTCACTAAAATACCGTGCACGTGATCGCCCACGTGTACCGATATACCTATACATACACATACATGTTCGTTTGCTCATATCCATTTGCATACGTGCACCCCATACACTAGTTGGAGAACGTTGCATCGCAATTACATCATGTACGTGGTGGTTATTTCATTAACAGTTAAACGCGTATTGACCACATTCTATAACGTCCCCTCTAACCCCCTCACTATTCACGTATTCCTCACCACCACCCCGTTATACCACGAATTTGGACAAAATTATTACTAGAATTCGATATTGCTTGATTTTACATCCAACGAAAAATTAATCGTCAGGAGCATCACATACCCTGCTACTTTACTAGAAAAATACTTTTTTGAAGTGAAAACTTCTTTAGAATAGGGAGTCATCTAAAAAAAATGAAACACGGTCAGTACGGAAACGGAGCTATGAAACGGCTGCTATACTAAATAATGAGAGAAAACTCACTACTTTTCGGAAAAAAACCTCACTAGTTTTCGGAGAAAACCTCACTACTTTTCGGAAAAAACCTCACTACTTTTCGGAAAAAACCACACTACTTTTTGGAAAAAACCTTACTAGAGAGGTGTTTACTGCACTATCAGAGATGTTTATTTACCGTTTATGTTTTAGTTACCAGACGCATTTCGTCTCATTTCTTTGAATTGAGAACTTGCCTACTGTGTAATATGTTATGTATTATATGTTAGCAAATGTAAAATTTCTTTTGTAATTGGTAACTATGTTATAATATTAATATTATAAAAAAACAACCCTACAATTATCGTACACCTGATATTCTGCATTCGTCTCATTCTCTCGAAACTTAGTTTTTTGAAGGTTTTACTTCTAACAGGTGTGATCTGCCCACATAATATTTTTTTTTTTTAGTGTAAATAATATTATTTTTATCTTTACTGTTCCTTTAAATTAGATTAGGAAACTGTTGAAAAGTATTCTTACAGGAAAGATATTTAAGTGAGATAAAGATAATTAAAATTATTTAACTTATTTAAACATATAATTTTTCAATTATTTGTAATTATGCACTCTATTTAAAATTAACATCTTATTTATATTATTTTTTATTGTCTTTTTTTATTTATTATACGAATGAGTGTTAATTTATTTTAAAAATAAATTTTACAGGCATCCTTTGAATAACGCGGCTAATTGATCTCGTGTTATTTGAAATCGTATTATTCGATACTAATAATTTTGTATTTTTAGTTGTAAAATTTCAGTAATTCAAAAATAACATAAAATTCATTAAATTTAGAATGGTAAATTTAAAAAATGTAAAATACAAAATTTCATAAACGTAACTTGTGCGATTTCGTGCAGTAATTCGAAACCTGTGTTATTCGAGGGTTGTCGCAATTTTCAACCGTACAATTCAATTACCGTGCTATTCGAAGGTTTCCTGTATTTTTCATTTTTATATTCGATAATTTAAAAAAGTGAAATTTAAAAAATGTAAAAAACAAAATTTCATAAACGTAATTTGTGCGATTTCATGTAGTAATTCGAAAATTGTATTATTCGAGGGTTGTCGCAATTTTTAACCATGCTATTCGCGACTTTGTGTAATTCAAGTAACGTACTATTCGAGGAATGCCTGTATTTTTCATTTTTATATTTGGAAAAATGCATTAGATGCAAAACAAAAAACAAAAACGAATATTTAATATTAACCAATACAAACTAATCTTCTTCTTTTTCTTTACGTTTATAAAATTCTACTACTTATCAATACAATATATACGAAATGCATTTATAAACACAGTTTGTTTGTGTTTTTTTTTGTTTAACCTACGTAGCCTTTTATTTTTTTTTTTTTTTTTGAATAATACATTAGATCGTTCATTATGCTTTAACACCTATTATTGTTACAAGTATAGTAATGATAAGAATGAATAAAGGAAGAAAAACACACGTACGGGATATATAGAACGTTGTGCAATATATTCGCATATGAATATAAATCAACAGGATGGACGGTTCCTCCCAGCGTTGACGATTGACAGGAAAAAGATTGTTTCTATTTATTTTCAACCTTTCGCACAGCTGCTACTGCTGCTGCTATCGAAGTATACGAAAAAGATCATCGACCTCTCGACCCTTTTCTCAACCCTTCCTTCATCTTATTTTTCGACATCGTTCCCATTTCAAAGATCAAAATTGAGTTTTATTTCATATTTCTCGTGGTACCCCCTCACCGTTATATAAATTCATGAGAATCAATGCATGAACACTTCCCCATCCCCCTCCCACACCCGCACCCACACCGATAATAACAATTTTTGATAAAGATACCCATTTAAAATAAGAAATAAACCAACTTATCTTTAATATATTTGTTTTGTACGTGTTTTCGTGAGTGCATACGTGCGTGCATGCATCTTATCAAAGAAAAAAACAATATCTTATCGTATTTTTTTAACCATTGCCCAAAATACACGCTTGACTGGATTTTTCTGTTTAATTTCAAGTGAAATTTTTTTCGTGAGAATATGAAAAATGTTGAAACGATACGATAAGTGAAAAGGTTCAAAGGTGAACGCGTTACAAATAACTCTAAAAATGATTAGGGAAGAAAACGAAAAAATATAATATAAATTTATCATTTTTTTGTAACGAACTTGCTGCGTGTATCTTATCTTAACTTTTATCGAATACATACTTGACATATCTTTGACATATACATATATATATATAATATAATATTTGGAGAAGAAACGAACATATAGAAGTTGAATATAACACATCAAGAAACAAGAATATACACAGCATGTATATATGTATATATATGTAATATGAAGTTTTGCAAGCAAGCACGTATTGCACAAAGAGAACAATACGAATGCACGATCATCATTTAAATGGGAAGTTCAACTACTTTAACCGATCTAAATAAATTATAATAGCATAAGATCTCTCCCGACCGTTCCGTTCTCTTTCTGACCCCTTTTTACGAACGCTCATGTCAGCCCAATTTTTCACTGAACGTCACAATTAGATAATGATCCCTCTACTCAATTTCTTTCTTTTTTTATTTCCTACTTTCATTGTTCAAGGGTCATTAAATTACTTTGCTTCGAGGGACGAACGGACAAAAAGATGAGCTTAACAAAAAAAAAAAAATTGAATATCCTTTTGAAAATGTACAAAGTATGATAGAATATTTTAAGAAGAATGAAGAAAATAAAAATTGGTGAATAAAAGTGGAATAATAATAAATTAGAAACTTGTAATATGTTATCAAAAATAAGTATAGTACGTTTGTAATAACGTAAATGTGATTATAAGTTAATATTTCACTATTTCTATCGATAATCGAATTCATGAATTATTTATTAATACACTCCCTGTGTTTTTCTAATTTTTCTTGTAATATTTATCGATTTATATCGACGATTATCGGTATTCATAAGCTAATGTTGTTTTTTTACAAAGTTCCTTTTTTATTCTTTATATAAATTGTGAAACTTTGGTCGTTACTAATTTCTCGTATTTTTGTACTTTGCACTGTGAACTCATTTGTTATAAATAAAAAAGAAAAAAAAGAAGAAGAACATATATTCGATAATTAAATTCGTATTTTAGAAATTTTCAATTAGAATTTTAAAATATCATATGTGAATACACATAGATTATAATTAATCATTGTAAAAATTACTCGTTGAAAAACTTATAAACTTATAAACTAAATTTCTAAACTAGATTCATTGAAAAACTGATAAAATTATATACTAGAAAAAAAAAAAATATATTAAAATAAATTTTCATTTCGTTAAATCTCAAAATTAATTATTATAAAAAAAACAAACAAACAAACAAACAAACAAATATAAAATAAAATAAAAATAAACAAATTAAAATAAATTTTATTGGGTCAAATCTCAAAATTAAATATTATAAAATAAAACAAGCAAGCAAACAAATATAAAATAAAATTAAAATAAACAAATTAAAATAAATTTCATTTCGTCAAATATTAAAAACATAATTATTATATTATTTAAAATAAGATAAAATAAAACAAGTTATCACACTGACATCTTATTACAGCAGCACTTTATAATCTTGTGTGTTTACAATATAAAAAAAAAAAAGAATAATTACCTATCTTAGGATAGGAAAATAAAATGTTTAGCTTGATGCAAATTAACACTCAATCCATCTTTGTAAATTACACGAGATGTATAAACTACAAAGTAGATCTATACCCTTTCCCCCTTTTTAGACTACCGAAAATCCTTTGCGATTTATAGACTTAGGAATACGAGTGTACCTTCAGCCACTATTCCTCTCTACGTGTGCCTTTATATAGTTTAGGAAGGTATACCTAAGGTCTCTGCTACCTCTACCACTACTACTACTACTACTACTATTACTACTAGGTATATACATTATTACAAGCAAATTCACTTGGAGTTGGTCGTATCATTCCTTGCGCGAGTGAACACACACTCGCGCATGCACTTACCATCTTCTTCTACTAGTGCATTTTGCGGTTTGTTCTTTGGGATGCTGCGCGAGAATTCGAAGTAAGTACCACTCGTTTGAAACTTTGTTTCTTTACATTTTACATCCCGTCCTGCCCCCCCTCTCCCCAATCCTCGTCCCTCTCTTATATCTTCGTAAAAAGATGTCAAAGAAATATGCACATATGTATGTGTACATTCACTGGAGAAAATAATTTTAACTATTTTCGAATCAAATGTCGTATGAATTGTTTTTTTTTTTTTTACCCGTATAAATATGTATAATTAATTTTTTATTAATCAATTTCGTCATTCTATTTTCTAACGAAAAAAAAAATAAACATACATGATTACGTGCAATATCAAATGTAATTAAAATGTTTTTTACGTTTGTGTGTTTGTAAAATGTTAGATGTGAATATAAAAACGTTTTAATTTACCTTTTTTACATTACATATGACTGTAATTTATTTAGCCTTTTTTTTTTTAGAAAAAACTTGTAACATGAACATAGAAGTATTACATTAACGTTTTCTAATCAATATGCATCCGTAGGTAAATAAAAAGACGGTTCTCATGAATGTTAAGTATTTTTAACAACGTAGTTTAATCGTTCTTGTCTAGTTAATTTCCTTTTTTTTTTATTTTTTTTATAACCCAATAAGTATTCTTACAACACTGTTACTAACGTTAATTGCATTAAACGTCTCTCATAAATGTTTTTTTTTTTTTTTCATTATTTACTTCAATCATTTTTGTTTTCGTCTTGAAGTACAAACAAAAAAATGTAATATTTTATTAAATAATTAAATATTATTACACTATTATTGAATCATATGCATAATAAATACTTTACGAATAAACAAACGAACTTACCAAGAAAAAAAAGAACAAAATAAAGAAACTATTTTTAATCTGATCGATATACCCCGTTTTACGAGGAATGATTTGAAATTATGCAAGAAAGAAACAGGGCCGTATATATACGCATGTTATGTACACGAAAGTTAGCGTGACGACTACGATAGTAACACTGATCAAGAATTTAAGGGGGCTCGATAGGAAAACATGGGTCGCGTTCAAGAATTTAAAGCACTCGATAGAATACTTAAGTAGCATGCAAGCAGACAGCCGGGCACCATAATGCCTTTGCTATACGTCACTGTTTCCATTGTAGATCGTGTCAAGAGTAGGAACTAATCTCAGCAACCGATTTCTTGGCGCCTGGAAACTCGCCAATATTGTACAAGACCTATACCTCCACAACACACCCCTTTTACCACCCCCTTCCGTCTTGGATATAAGTTTAACCAACCCCCCCTTTCCTCGATAAAACGATCCTTGAAACTTCTCAAGACACTGTCTGTCTGTCCCTTTTTTTTCTTTTTTTTATATCTCTTTTTTCCTGTTTTTTTTTTAATTTAATTTGTGTATAATGTAAAGAAGACCTTAGTCATTATTTATACTACGATTGAATAACATCTTGTTTTTATAATGAATAATATAATTTTGTATCGATAATATTTTTTTTAAATTATACTAAAATGTTGTTCGCATTGGTAGATCTGTTTTATTTTTGAAATAATAATAATATAAGTAATAATAATTTTTTATTGCAGTGCAAAAAAAAAAAGAGAATATAAAATCATCGAATTTATTTATTTCAGAAAATAATAAACATTATTTAAATGTGTTAAATATTTTTTTGAATGTTTAATATTTTAAGTAATTTAATTGTGTTAAATATGTTTTTTTGAGTGCCTAATATTTTTTAATTAATTTACATATATTAAATACATTTTTAAATGTCTGATATTTTAAGTAATTTAAATACGTTAAATATTTTTTTCGTTCGATATGTTTTTTTTTTTCAGATAAATATTAATAATTATTACACTAGTCAGAGATATTGGACTATGATAATTTTATTTTTACCTTTTCTTTTTTTTTTTTTTACACAATTATGATGCTGTAGAAAGAAAAACAATGTCAAATTTTTATTTCAATTAAAAAGATAAGTGAATTTTTCTTAACGCGTTTTAAAATAATCTTTTCGTTACTACGGACAAAGATATATTCATGGAATAACGATAGTTGACAGTACGTCAAAAAGAAAGAGAGAGAGAGAGAGAGTAGTATTAATGACTCGTCGAGTATTGCGAATTTATGGCTGTGAAATAAATTAAAAAAAAGAAAAACACCATGATCAGGCGTTGACGTTTTAATCGTGGCCCTCGATGGTTATAAATCATTGGGATTATATTTATATCCGTGATTTCAAAAAGATTTCAAATTTCTCGAACGTTGTGCAAATTCATAAAAAGAAGAATAAGACAAATAATTGTACAAGAAAAAAAAAAAGAAAAGAGAAGGTAGAAATAAAATTAAACAGAAAAAAAAATGAAAATTAATTAAATATCTGACCAATATAATAATTATAAATATTTATCTGAAAAAAAAAAAACATATCGAATGAACAAAATATTTAAATGATAAAAAATACTAAACATATAATTACATGTATATATATATATATATATATATTTAAAATAATATATATACATATATAGTAATAATTATATAATATTATAATATAATAATTATATAATATATACTATTAAATATATAATATATTCTTGTTTAAATGCAACATTGTATTAAAAAATGTAACATGAACTCGAACGATTGGGAATTTTCTAACAAAAAAATTATTTGATAAAAAAAAAAATAATCCTGCAGGATACGAAATACCGATGATTTTTCGTGCAACGTGTTTCATTTTGAAAATAGAAAAAAAAAGAAGAAAATAAAAAAAGAAGAATGGATATGTTTCGAAATGAATTCGAAAAAAGAGCAAGGTAAGTAAAGTAAAACGAGATTGATAAGAATCGTGTTATGTAGAGAGAAAAATAAAAATAAAGGAAATGAGAGAAAGAGAGAGAGAGAGAGAGAGAGAAAGAGGAGAGAAAGATCTAAAGAAATAAAAAGAATAAGACGCTGATCTATCCTCCTAGTACATTTTCCACTATTTCTATTTCCATTTCGCTAGATGGAAAACGGCACTCGAACGTCACACCCCTTTCCTCTGCCCTAGTATCATCTTATCACTTAGAATTTTCCGCGAAGGTTTTTTTCCTTTCTTTTTTTTCCCCCCTGAAAAAGAATAAGGTGTTAAAGAAAGAAAAGAAATAAATAAAAGAAAAAATATTTTATATATAATTTATATAAATTTAAAAGGAAAAAATAATCAAACGATTTTTTCATCTTTAATTTGAAATTGTACAATTAAATAAAACAAGATTTGTTGATTTGATAAAATTATACTTAGAGCGTGTATTTTAACACTAAACCTATCAATATTTAAAAAAAAAAAAAGCATATATCTTCCTATGGAATAAAATTTTAATCGATTGATTGATTTAACTAATTAAAAAAAAAAAAATACCTAATTTAATTATAAGGTATTAGGTATTAGATAATAATAATTAGGTATTAGTATAATAATTAATATTTATTAATAAATTATTATAGTAATATTAATAAATAAAAATGAAAAATAAATTAAATTAATTAATATAATAATAATTATAATATGAATAAATTTAATAAATATAATATAATAATAATAATAAATAAATTTATTAATAAATTATATTAGGTAATAGTAATTAGGTTATATTATAATAATTTATTAATAAATATTAATTATTATAATAATACCTACTTATTATTATCTAATACCTAATACCTAATCCCTAAATTTAAACACATATACTTAATTTTATTTATTAATAGAAACACATATAATATAAATTTTACGCATTTTCACGGTATTTACTTTTTTTACAAATTGCAAGATTTTCACAAATTACCATATCCTTATAAATTACAAGACGCAATCATTTAAACCCTACACTTGATATAGGTTCGTTCACTGTGTTAATTACCTCTATTTCTTTTCCCTTTTATCGTTGAGAAAAATTCCGATTTTCTATTTGGTTTGAAAATGAAGGAAAAAAAAGGGATTTTTAGTTAAAATCGTAAGTTATACGAGTAGTAGTAGTTGTAGTAGTAGTAGTAGTGTTGCGGTACCATTCGACGTTAATGAGGAACCGTGTAATTAACAGAAAAAGCTCACAGCCCGCAATTAGCGAGTAAGAACGTTTTTAAAAGAAGAGAAAGAGAGAGAGAGAGAGAGAGTACCTGCCTCAAAAACTCAACGAAAAGGAGGCACTTGTTACGTGATATAAAACCATGTGGCTCAATGCGCTCGATTTACACGATTTCGCTCTTTTTTTACTTGTCCTTTATCGTACTCCTTGAGCTTAAGGTAAAGTCACTGGATAATCCGTTAAAACAACCCCATTATCATCCCCCTTACTATTTGTCTTCCTATTATTCAATTCTCACGTAAATATATAATATTATGTAACAAAAAGATGTACACGATAAGCTGAGCATAAAAAAAGGACACATACAGTCTGAATGAGATAAAAATTAATTTTACACCCCCTCAAACCCTAGGAATTTATTTATTTACTAGATGTGCCTCTTCATGCGTTACTGTGGTTCATGTGAGCCAAAATACGATGTTTAGTAAAGATAAATGTTAGGTTATGTTCAAATGTTTCGAGCATTCACTGAAAACAATGGCCAACACATGGCACTAAACTTAAATATATTTTTTTCTTTTTTTTAATTTAATTAATTATTTTATAAATAAATTAATGTAATAGAAACCTAGTTGTATGCGAAATCTACATTTTTATGTATAGATAGATATATTACATATAATACATATATATATATATATATATATATATATATATATATATATAGATATATAAATTATTTTTAAATTATAAATTATATTATTTACAAAAATTATATATGATAAATTATAAATTATGTTACTTATATTTTATATTTAAATTACAAATTATTTATATAGTTATATGTAACAATGAACTTTTCGAGTTCCTATATAATGCCAATTAATAATAATTATATATAAATATATTATAGTTATTTACTAAATATATCATATATTATATATAAATATATAAATATATTTTTTTTCTATTAATTCCCGGGGCGTGTGATATTTCAAAAAATAATTACGCATCAAAAATCATTCTTCAAAATAAATAAATAGATAAATTAGTAAATACGTTCACGACAAGTTGTAAAAACAATTGACAATTAACAAATAATATTTTAATAAAACTTTTTATAAGATTACTATAGCAACCATTGATGGAAGAAATCAACCCAAAACTTTGATACCAATTTTTGATATATATATCATTTACGAAGAAAAATAAAAAAGAAAAATAGAGAAGAAAAGATAGAAAGAAAAATAAACAAAAACTTTATTACGAAACGTTCATCAAAGTGGCGATAATTAAAGAACAATAGAAGTCAAGAACAATTACGAGAGTCTACGATCTAAAACAAAGAAAGTTAAAGTTTTAAGAAAAAAAAGGGGGTAAGGGAAGGGTAAAATCAACCCACCGTTAAGGACTCGAATGGAACACACTTAAACAATAAAAGAAAGAGAGAAAGAGAGAAACCCAAGCAACCGAAGAAATCGACGACGTGTAATTATTTGTTGAGAAGTAATTGGTCTATACATTAACCGAACCATTAAGTACTGCACACACAATTTTCAACCCTCCTGTCTCCTACTAACGTCTCCTCACTTTCCCCCTACTTTTCCCATAGTTAAAAACCGTTAAGATCGTTTGAGAGTAGGTAGTTCGTCGTCGTATTTGAAAACTTTGCTCGTTAAAGGGGACAAGATTATAGTTTTGAAAGAAAAATCATAGTGATCCGATGATAAGTCTAAAATCTCGTTTATCGAAAGAAAATATCTATATATATATATATATTTCTCTCTCTTACTGAATAAAAAATAAAAAACTAGAAAGTCTCAAAACGAAGCCGCCAAGTTTATAGTTTACTACTACTATTACTACTACTACTACTAGTAGTAATAGTAGTAGTAGTACTCCTTACGAGCCAGTACGATAGGGTTTCTTCGAAATTGGGCAAAGTCTTCGGATGAAAAGAAACGGAGTTTCAAGAGAGTGTGAAGAGGGGGAGGAAAGTAGTGGGAGAGAAAAGTAAAGCGAGAAACGTTACAGAGACCTATTACCGGATGTCTCGATCCTTCTTTCGACGAAGAAAAATCGTTCAGAGCTTTCAAGTGAAGAAAAAGAAAAAGAAAGAAGCAAAGAATGAAAGGAAAGGGAGAAAAGGAAAGGGAGAAAGGGAAAGAGAACAGGATCGTTCTTCTCATCCACGAGAAACACGAAGAGGATGGCTCACCGTTACCTTTAGTCAAGTAAATATGGTCTCGGTTCAAGAAAATGTGTGTGTGTATGTGTGAGAACATAGGATATATATACATATATATAAAATACTATACCCTATATATCTATAACGTTGGATCCTTATTTCAAAGAGAACATTGCCGAAGGCTACGTTCTTCGATATTTCTTCTCTTCGATACCTTTATTTGTTCTTTATGCATTGTTTACCAAATCCTCTATATGTACACATAAGATATTTACCATTGATAAACATTAATTGAGACTTTTTTATATTTTTGTTGTTATATATATATCCATTTTATTATATTAATAAAAATCAATCAATTATTTCATAAATACTTTGATAGATTTCAGCACACACAAAATATTCCCTTAAACTGTCTCCCCAAAAAAAAAAAAATTAATAATACAAAAACGTGCGACAAAATTTAATATAATAAACTAAAAATTAATATAATAATAATTATTATTATTTATTAATAAAATAAATAAATTTAATATAAAATGTTATATACCAGTATTAGAAATCTAATATATTTTGATTATAACATAGTAAAGATATCAACCAATTATTATTACCAACTTAAGAGCAATGCTAGAATTTAGTTGATGAATTTGAAGCGACCTTGCACTTTACTATAATGTCTCGTTTCTAAGCTTATTCACCGCGGCAACACGATTTCGCGGATCGAGTCTACGAAGAGGTGGAAGTCTCTTTCAACCACGTTGCTAGCTATATTAGTAAGAGTGTAGTACCCATAAACAGGGAGGGAGACCTCAAGTAAAAGAGAAAGACTAAAGGGAATAGAAGAGGAGAAATTGTAAAAGGGGAGGGAAGAAGAAAGAAGAAGTAAGTGGAGTTAGGAGGAGGACGAGAAGGTTAGCAGCACTTTCTATCGAATCCGTACGTACATACGTAAGTACGTACAAACTTATATACATATATATACTAAGGTAGAGGATGCAGCTGGTGATGGTGGTGGTAATGGTGGTGGTGGTTTCTGTTCTTGGTGGTGGTCTGAATAGAAGAGGTAATAATGCCAGCATAGCAGCAGAGCATAAACGTCGGCATAAGCATTTCCAGATACACTGGTATGTATACATACGTGTATATATATGTATATATGTGTGTGTATATGTATGTATGTATATAGAAGAAGGGGGAAGGAACTACCCAAAAGGAAAGCGTTTTAGTCTATAGTATATATGCATGCAGTGGGTGGTTAGGTGGGTGGGTGGATGGCTGCATTAAGGTCGTTCCCCACGAACGAAACTGGTTTTGAATGCACTTTGTGACTCTCTACGTGTTTCCTATGAAGTTTCGCGACTTTAACGCTATCTTCTTTATTTTATATCTTCTTACTCTAAGGCATTCTCGCCTCCTCACTCTCCTCCTCCTCCCCTGACCCCTCTCACAATGAGTGTCTTCAATTGTCAACGATTATCATCTGATCTTCAACAGATTTTTGATTTCTTTCGTTATCATTAGATTTGATCGATACTTTGGAAAAGGTTTTAACTTGTTGTTAGTTCGATTGTTCTTTTTAAAATGGGAATGAATTTTTATGAGGTTTAGTATTTTGTTTTGTATAAATTTAAGCTCGAAAGTAGTCGAGAAAATTTGAATTGTTTGAAAGTTTTGGAAAAGTGTTCTTTTTTTCTTTTTGGAATATTTTTACATTTTTATTATATTTTACAATGAGAAATATTGTATTTTAAAAAGAGACACTAAAAGTGTTGTAACTGGGGAGGATTAAAATTGACAGTTTCTTGATGAAACGTCGAAGTGACTATGGTAAACAAGTGTTAACTCTTGGGTGATGTATTACCTAGCAAATCCACTTTGCGGTTAGTTCGAGATTCACGAAACTACAAGAGACGAAACTTATATCTATACTTTTTGTTTTTGTTTTTTTTTTAATCTTTCTTTTGTCTCTTCAACATTTACTCTAAAGTATACGAAGAAGGAACGAAGAAGACCCACGGGAATACAACTTAATGCTATTACTTTGCGTCGTACCATGAGTATCGAATATCTTGTCTCTGTCTCTTTCTCTTTCTCTCTTTGAAATTCACGTCTGTGAATAAATATTTAGAAAGCTTCATGACACAGAAAAAAGAAAAGAAAAAAAAATAGATACAAGTAGAAACAGAACATAAATTAATTAATACGATTAACATTGAAGTACCTTTAACATCAAAAAAGAAACTTTCACAAATTATTAATTAATTTCTTTATCAAATTACTTTATAATTTAATTAATTCTGTGATTCAAAAAAGTATCAAATCAAAAATTAATATTTATTAATTATTAATAAATAATTTAATTGTGAGCCATGATTCTATTTTTATTCGCAAATTTTATTTTTATCCTTAATAAATTTCTTTATCAAACTATTTTATTATTTTAATTATTTCTATGGTTTAAAAAAAGTATCAGATCAAAAATTATTATATATATATATATATTAATTATTAATAAATAATTTAATTGTACACCCAATTCTGTTTTTATTCGCCAACTTCTTTTTTACACAAACAATCCTAATTTTAAATCGAAGCAAATTTAACTTCATTAAACACCTCATCCGAATTAAATAAAAAAATAAATATAATTTTCTATAAATGCAATATAAACAAATTATTCTTTTTTTACACATATTTCTCCTAAATACAATACATATACCTATCTATCAATTTACAAAACAAAATAAGATATATATTTGATTGTTCCAAAAGTAATTTCGTTTTTCTTTTGTGAAAATGAAGACAACTTTTACTTCGAAATTAAACCTAGGCCTCTCAAGTTTGCACAAACAATTACATTTGATAAATTTAATCTCTGATTTATCTCACGTGTTGTTATTTACCAATTTGCATCAATTAATGCCTTTTATTGGATCAAGAAAAAACGAAATTACTTTTCAAATAACCCAATATTTTCTTATTCGTTCATTTGCTTAAACAAATTCTAAGATTTGAGAGAAATCTCATGAGCCCATCTTAAACTATACACCACCTACGTTCTACTATCGATAACCAGGTATTAAAGGGGGATTTAACGATAATGTTTCGAGGATTCGAAGAAAATTTGCCGAAGGAAGGGATAGAAATTGAGAAGGAGGCAATAAGCAGGTATAACTGGGTAGAGCCGTTTTCTAATCCACGATGATTGTTCGATATCGAGGGAAGGCTTATCGTTGGCTTCAGGAACCCCTGGTGGTACCAGTATCGAGGTTCGATGTCTCGAACCACATCCATAACTCGTGCTTATCGAATCGGCACGACATCTCGTACGTGGGGGAAGGGTTTTGGTTCACCCTGAAATAGGCGTTTATCGCATCGTTTTCGAATGTCACCTGTTCTAAGTCTTCCATATAAGGAAAGGTAATATTTTAACCCCCTCTACCTACCGCCACCATCACCTACTCACCTACTAATATGATAAAAAATAAATAAATAATAATTAAGTGACATTACTTACTAATGTACAACATGCATATTAAATAATATAAAAATTCATGAAAATAAAATCACTCATTATCCATTAAAATAATAGCATAGTAAACTAATTAATATATTATAACGTTATTGTCATTCAATAATAAAAATTAAATAAAAATTGAAAATTTAATTTTGTACATTTAACAATGTAAAAGTTGTTGCACCTATCGATTTAATCCTTCAACGTGGATTCATTTTTTTATATATGACATGATTATAAAATAATATCTTTCATTGTATCGATAAATATTGAAAACAAAAATATAAATATGTGTATGGGTGTATGTGTGTATTAAAATGATAAACTTCCAATCGTGAAATTAATAACAATGATATAATCAAAAATATACTCCATATTGTCACGAATTTATGAAATATTTCAAAAATTCTCCTACCTCAAATATACGTCATGTGAAATCATTATTTTTCAATACGATTTGAGTACTATGTATTTATATACGCGAAAAAAAAAACAGAACAAAAATTCTTCTTTTTTATACAATCTGACATTTTATCTCATAAATAAAATAATATTTAAAATAAATCATTTTTATCGTATAAAAAAGGATACAATTTACAATCGTAATATTAATAAAATAATAATAGAATAGTGTAATCAAAATTTGGATTTTGTTCGTACATGTTTCGTACCACGTACACCACTGGTGGTACACTTAACATTAGACATATTTATATTAATTAATTAATTATTAAATTAGACATATTTAATTAATTATAATAAAATTTATAAATATAAAATTAAATTAAATAAATATATTAATAAAATAAAATAAATTAAATTAATTTTATAAATTTGTAAATTTAACATATTTATATTTTATTCCTAAAAAATAAAATATTGATCCATTATACAAAATGCAATATAGAATAAAACACACATAAGTTTGTTTAATTGTTATAATTATAATAATTAATAATTACATGTAATGGTTGATTTTACTTGGCTTGGTACGGAACGTGTTAAATTATATGTATATATGTATATGTATATATAATGTATCATACAACACGTATATATATAATAGAATGATACAAGTATAATTTACAAGAAGGAATAATTCGTTATCTTAGTTACCCACGAATTGTAACGAGATTATCTAAATCAAATAATTTCCCGGTGCGTCGATCGGATTAGAAAAGCCACAACAGAGTTTAGGATTTCACGTTGAATCGATGTGTGTTGGTGATACCGATTACAACCAACTATACAAACTTTAGAGTTATATGTAACATCAGTTTCTATTCGCGATAGAATAACACGCGTATTTTTCTATACGTTCCTATTGAAAAAAAAAACAATTATTTCTTTTTATTTTTTTACGTTTTTTTTTTTTTTTAATTTACAGATAATAATAATAATAGCTTTACGATAGTATCTTTCGTTGGCTTTGTTTCTATGAAAATTCACTTGAAAATGAAATTGTTCGTTGACATCAACGATACACATTATCTCACAGAGAAATTTGATTACTTTTTACAACAGACTGTGTTACATGGTAAAAGTTGATAGCTTACAAAAGTAATATATTGTCAATAGTTTAATTAGAAATTACATTCAAAATAACATTTTCCAAAAGTTCGATAATATTTATTCATATATTTAACATGAATGATATTTATAATATGTGTTTATACACCCTGATGTTCAAACGATTACTGGTATTTATTCATAATCTATGTATATGTATGTGTATACGTATTTAACTATTAATAAACATTCGTTTCAACGAGGAAAATCGTTATTTTATTTATCAATCTATATGACACTTTATTCTATTATTATTATTATTTTCATGCATATCGTTATATTTATGAAAAAAAAAAAATAAAGAAAGTTTATCAAACGATTGAGAAAAAACAACATTTGTATTTTAACAAAGACGATATATCTATTAAAAGTGTTCTATATTTAATGTATGAGATAATAAATAAAAAAAAATAGAAACCAATTATTATATGAGAAACAGATAAAAGAATAATAATAATAATGTATAAAAGAATAATATTAATCTAATAAATTGAAATAATAATTATTCAATCTTTGAGAGTGTGTATGCGTGATAACACAACGAGGTATGATATTAAAAAAAAAAAAAAAACTAGTAAATAAATAAAACAAGTATGTGAATCGGGAGGAAAGAAATTGTGAGAATAATCCAGAAACGTTTTCATTTGATCCTCTGCAAATGCAATGGTCGAATAATCTTCTAAAAATATATACACATATATATATAAGACTCATAGAATCTCAATTTTATGGTCCAAATCGATACAATTTTTTCAGATATTGCGATACGAAAATGTGTTCGTTAACGATAATGGCTAACTTTTCGTTATATCGATGGGAATGGAGAGAAAAGGAGCAAATTTTTAATGAAACGCACGATGATATGAGTGGCCCTATAGTTTTATACACCAAGGATGACGATGCAAAGAGAAAAATAAAAGATAAAAATGCACTTTCAACGAGCTTGGGCAACTTTTCGAAAGAGTACTCCGACGCCAAACTCTCGTAGTTACAAGATAATCGATATAACGATTCCTGGGGGTTGTTTTTTTTATTTTATTTCTATTTTTGCCTTTTTTTAAGAATTGTCTAGACCAAACCAGGGGAAGGAAGAGGAATGAGGGGCAAGAAAATGGGTAGTATAAATGTACAATGGACGATTTGATTCTGTTTAATTTAAATTACTTTTGTTTTTTTATATTAATTATTTATAGGTAATAAATGTATAATTTATATATTTTATTAATATATTTTATTTTTTTTTTAATATTAATAATCTTTTATAGCAATAATATAATTAAAATAAATAAAATAATATATTAATAATATATAGTATATAATTAATTTAATTATATTAATTAATATAATTAAATATTATAATATAATTAATATAATATATAATAATAATAAATATAATTATATTAATAAAATTAATATAATATATAATATATATTACCAATATAAATAATATAATATATAATAATTATTATAATTATATTAATAAAATCAATATAATATATATATAATATATATTATTATATATTATGTTATTTATTTTAATTTTATTATTATATTATATAAAAAATAATATAATTAAAAAAAATTATAACTAAACTATTTATATGCTCTTTCTCATTGGTAAAGTAAACAAAAATTTTTAAAGTAGAAAAGAAAGGAAGAAAAATCTTGACGAATAAGAACTAAAACTCGAGACAGAAATAAAATAAAGAAAGAACTACTTATATCTCCGGTTTCATAGTTTAATAAGGATATTACGAATTTTCTTTCCCCCTTAACCTTCCTACCACCCTTCTTCCCACCCACCATCCCTTTCTACTTTCTACAGTCGTCTTTACCTCAGCCACCTCTTTCATCTTGTCCCTCGTAAAATATGCAACGATGTAAATACTAGACCGAACTTAGCCAGCAAAACTACTACTACTACTACTACTACTACTACTACTACTACTACTCTCTTACTATTTTATTCTTTTCTACGTTCCTGGCTCCGGTCAAAATGGAATTCTCGACTGCGGACAGGAAGCAGAATAAAAAAAAAAAAAATATTCGCTGTCTCTCGTTTATCTTTTCACGGTAAGACGAATGTAATAATACACGTGGGGACAATGAATGTTTTATGCTAAAAAGACAATAAAAAGTAAGAAAGAAGATAAATCAATACGATTGTATGTAACAAACACCCCCACGTGATTAATTACCCTACAATTTCTTGTTTTTTTATTTTTTTTTTTTTTTTTGAAGTGAAAACTTCTTTAGAATGGGAGTTTTCATTTCTCTTCTATTAGGGAGAGTCATTTCTTTTCTATTTAAAAATCTTTCTATTTTATTGAAAAATTAATATTAAATTATTTATTTCGTAAATATTATTCTTATTAATGATTATGAAATATATAGATTAAAATAATTGTATTGTCTGCAAAATTTTGCAAAAAAAAAATTGATTATAAAATACATGAGAGAAAAAAAATTAGACAACATTATAGAATACTTTTTTTATAAATATCCAAAGACATGTATTTTAATTATAATGTTTGCGTATTTAGGAAATTTATACTAATTTTTCAATACAATAGAAAAGTTTGTAAATACAAGAAACTCGATTACGAGGCTTTTTAACGAGGCTTGTCTACGAGACTCTTCTACGAGGCCTAATTAAACACACCCTACGGACTTATCGGAAAGACCCTACGGACTTATCGGA
This sequence comes from Polistes dominula, assembly GCF_001465965.1. The sequence goes on from NW_015148985.1 coordinate 584,599, forward strand.
AAGACCCTACGGACTTATCGNTCGGAAAGACCCTACGGACTTATCGAAAAGACCCTACGGACTTATCGGAAAGACCCTACGGACTTATCGGAAAGACCCTACGGACTTATCGGAAAAAACCTCACTACTTTATTAAAAAAACCTCACTACTTTTCGGAAAAAACCTTACTATAGAGGTGTTTACTACACTAACAGAGGTGTTTAATTACCATGCATTTTTTAGTTACCAGAAGCAACTCGTCTCATTTCTTTGAATTGAGAACTTGCTTGCTGTGTAATATGTTATCTATTTATATGTGTTTTCAATAAAACGTATAATAATTTTTGAATGTGATAACAATAATATAATAATAATATTATAACAAATAAACCCAACAATTATCCTACTCCTGATATTCTGCAGTCGTCTCTTTCTCTCGAAACTTAGTTTTTCGAAGGTTTCACTTCTAACACGTGTGATCTGCCCACATGATATTTTTTCTTAACACTTAACACAATCCAAATTCACAAATAAAAATAATTATATTTTATACATAATTTATATAAATGAATTTTTATAAATAATTAAATTATATACAATTATATATTTTTATCGACGAATTAACTCGAATGTTTTTTTGATACAATATTATACAATTTCGTAAACAATTACATCCACATAAAACCATTCGGGAGAATCATAACAGGGTATCATACATGAGTAAGGAAAGAATGAAAAACTGATATGAGTAAAAGTTTCATTTCTTTTCACTTCAAATTTATATATATATATATATATATATATATATGTGTAAAATCATTCGGACAGTTGTTTAAGGCCGTAAGTTTCTCACATCGGTATGAAAAAGTATAAAGAATAGAACGGGATTAAAAAAATAGTGGAAGCCATCTTGTAGTAAAGTCTCTTGAGGAAAAAGAATATCGTGTATTTTCTTTAGTATACAATTTTTTTCGTCTTTATCCCGAAGGTACTACTACTACTACTGTTACTACACACCCCCAAATCGTCGTTTTAAACCTACTTTTCGTTTACACGTTTTCATTTATAAATATAATATGTCCTTTTTAACATTAAACCGAATTGGAGCGTCAAGTTGTACTCAAAAAACCGTGAGGAGTCCACTCATTTACACCCTCATGTGAGTGTATGTCCAGGTGAAAAGAAAAAAAAAAGAAAAAAAAATTAAAAAAAAAGAAAAAAGAAACAAAAAGAAGAAACCTTTCATTTTTTTTTTATCAAGCAAAATAATAAATAACAAAAAAGAAAAAGAAGAAATAATATATATATATGAACCGAAATGAAATTTTATTAAAAAACAAAAAGAAGATACCTTACTCTCGCGTGAGCGTATGTCCAGGTGAAAAAATAAAAAACAAAAATAAAAAAAGAGACTTTCCATTTTTTTCAAGCAAAAAAATAAATAAACAAAAAGAAAAAGAAGAAATAATATACAAACTACCTAAAACGAAATTTTATTTAAAAAAAGAAAAAAAAACACACAAAAAGAAGAGACCTTCCATTATTTTCGAGCAAAAAAATAAACGACCAAAAAGAAATAGAAAAAATGGAAAAATTGTAATATGTAAACTAAATTGAAATGTTATTAAAAAAAAAAAAAAAAATTAAAAAAGAAACGCTCGACATTCAATATCCTCTTCAAAAAATATTTTTCAATTCACGGTTGAAACTAAAATCTGCTAAAACAAAACAAAAAAAAATAAAAAGAAAAATAAAACCGCTTTGCTTCGATGTAAACAATACACGAGAATACGATTGGACAGAACTAAAAAAGAATTGCAAATGCGTGCATGAAAAAAAATGTGAAGAAAAATCTACGTATACACACACACACATACATTATATATATATATATATATATATAGTTACATGCATGTATATTTTTTTTTATAGAAGACTATTGTTATAGGATTGAAAATGTCACGTTTCATCGAGTTTTGTATTTTTTTTGTTTTGTTTTTTTGGTACACGTACGATCTATCCAATTCTTTTTTTTTTATTATTATTCGAATTTATAGCCAACGTAATGAAATCCCAACGTTGACGCCGGGTATCCTTGCGGGTGAAAATACGCGAGAAGCAATGAGAGAAAAAAAGACCATGCTGAGGCTGGGACTGGGAGTGGGGATGGGACAACGTTGGGCTGTGGTGAGGGAGAAAATAAAAAGCAATGCGAATCATCAGCGCGAATTCGAATTTCTCGACGTATATATATATATATACATACATACACATATACATATATTTTTACACATACTCCCCGTACCCTTCTACCATCCCCTACCTACCCCTCAAGTAGTACGACGTGAACCGAGCGTAAAACTTTTATTCTAATTCCGATGGTCTAGATTTGGCCCAGGGACTTTTGAATATTCATACCACTTACACCGAGTGGACTGCTGTAGAAAAAAAAAAAAAGAAAAAAAAAGGAAAAGAAAAGAAAAAAGGGGGTAAAGAAAGAAGAAAAGAGGATTACAAAAACGTTCTGGCTAAAGTATCTAACTCGGTAGAAGGGTAACATTTCCCGTAGTGCTTCCGACAAGATGGTGTGTAAGGGCTGTTCTCTCTCTTTCTCTCTATCTCTCACTCTCATTATGCGGTAAATATTCGACGATGGTAGGACAAACGATTTCCAGAACATTGATTTTATTGTCGATGAAGGAAGAAGATGAAGAAGAAATGGAAAACGTTTTTCAAATTTTATTTCTATTTAAAAAAGAGAAGTTCTAATTTGTTTTATATATTGATTTAATAAATTGTAAAAGATTTATTTTATTTTTTTTTATAATTTTTATAATATTTATAATGAAAAAGGTTTTTTAAAACAAAATATGTTTTTTAACTTTTTGTGTGTTTCTTTTATATTTTTATTTTTTTTTTCAAACTCAAATTATTTTTAATACCGTAAAAGATTTACTTTTTTTTATATATTATATATTTATATTTAATTATATTTTTATATTTATATTATATATTATATATAAAAAATATATTATATATAAAATAATTTGTTTTATAAAGAAAAATTTTGTAAAACAAAATATGTTTTTTCAACTTTTTGTGTTTCTTTTTTTATTTACTTTTGTTTCTTTCAAACTCAAATTGTTTTTAATACTGATCTTCGTAAAAAATTAATTTTTTTTTTTAATATTATATATTTGTATTTATATTTATTTTTATACTTATATTTATTATATTTATATTATATATAAAAAGATAATAATTTTTTTTCTAAAGAAAAATGTTTTCTAAAACAAAATATGTTCTTTTCAACTTTTTATGTTTCTTTTTTTATTCTTATATTTTTTTTTTTAAACTCACACGTAATCATTCTTTCTTTTCCCCCTTTCCAACATCCACCTATCGAAACTTCGTTTTCTCGTACGATTTAGAAATTGGCCTAAACTTTCGTAAGTAAGACAAATCTCGAAAAGACGATACAAGAGTAGAGTAGAATATCCGGTCCATTTCTTGCAGTAATTCAACATGCAAATTGCATCAAGGTAAGAGTAGCATGACAAATCCAAAGGGAACATAACGATTCACGCATAGAATAAGGAAAACGCTTGTTGTTCGGTTAGCAACAACACGAAGTAATAGTTATATATACTATATATATGCATAAAGGTATATATGTATACATGAATACATAAATATAATACGAAGGACGAGATTTCTCTAATCTTTACTTGCTGCAACCGAATGGTGCAATCTAAATCGTCGAGCATATTCCAGGGGCAAATGAGAGATGCATAATCCACGGCCGCGGCTGGTGCAGCACGCGCGTGTTTGACTGTAATGAAGCGTTTTAAATGCAGCCTTTAAATCTGGGGGGGGAAAAAAAATTGCATGAACCTTTCGTTGAGAAAAATAGGAAAAAGTAAAAGAAATGAAAAGAAAAGAAAAGAAAAGAAAAGAATAGAAAAAAAAATTGAGGATGAAAGGAGAAAACGGAAAAAGAAAACATAAAATAGAAAAATAGCTTAAAGTATATATAAGAAGTATAATAATAATAATAATATGAAGAAGAAGAAGAAGAAGAAGAAGAAGAAGTAATGGTTAGGAAAAAGATAACGTGACCCATTTTTTGTTCTTACCAAAGATTTACCGACATCGTAGAATAATTATTGAAGATTATAATCTTCGTTTACGAGAACACCTAAAGGGAAAAATTTTCTAATCGAGATGATAAAAAGAAGAAGTGTACAAAGTGAAAAAAAAAGTGTGTTAGTTAAAAAGAAGATAGATTTAAATGAAATAAAAGGGATAAAGTGTGGTTAGATGTTGGAAAGATAAAAATAGATTAAATTTTGCTTTTAAAAAATGCAAAATAGATGAAACATTTGTAAACAGAAGTGCATTAGTAGTAGTTGCTACTTTCTTTCCTGTGTGAGATGTAAATCCGTTATGAAATTGCACTAGTCACGAGTTACAAAGTTATACGGTGTGATGAAGATGTAAAATTGTAACTGCGTGTCCTTCTTCTCTTTCTATTTATATTTCTATCTTTCTTTTACCCATTCGTGTTTTGTTTCTCTCTTTCTCTCGTTTCTTCTTCCTCTTCTTCTTCTTCTTTCAAGAGTTGACGAGGTGATATATGTTCGCAAGACGTGACAAGAGTAACGTTTCACTTTTGAAGTCATGCATGAGAAGAAGATGGAACAAGAAGAAAGAAGAAAACCTATCTCAGCGAAGTAGCATAAAATTACGGTAGCAAAGCATCCTACTACTGTGGACGACAATGGGTAACAAGCGACATTTCCCATGAAATTACACATAATTTTGTCATAAAGCTTACATCTATTGTAACAAGCCATATACTAACTTATTTACTTATGTATATATATACTATATAATTGTAATATTATATAGATATTATATTATATAATATGTAATACATAATAATAATTATATTATTGTTAATTGGCATTAGGAACTCGAAAGTTCATTGCCAATAATAATTATATATTAATTAATAATTTAATATATAATATGTAATATTATATTATATAATATTATCCACATATTCTAATAATATATAAACATTAATTCCATATTATTTTTAATTATATATATAATTAATTTTTAATTATAATAATTTATTTTAATTTTATTATATATATATATATATATATATATATATATATATATATAGTAAATAGTCGTACGAAAAAAAAAGATATAAATAAAGTAATCTCACGATTAGAAATTTAGGTCCATCAATTCTACGAATTAGTTTAGATATAAAGAGAGGATGTTTTTGATGGGACGCTTTTGAGTTGGCAAAAACCTACAGGCATGATGTAGGTTACCAGATGGACTTTGGTGTCGACTTAGTACGTCATTCATTGCTCTGACGATAGGACGTGGTGGTGTGAACGGAAATTGGGAGAAATACATTAAATCGTCCGTTAGGTTGGCAGCAGGAAATGAATAGATCGTTACCTATACATTCCTAAAGTATTTCTAGTGTTTCACCATTCACCACTATCACAACGTGCAAACGAAAATTTTCTAATTAATTTTAAATTTAATTCGTCAAATAATATTATGATATTACTTTATATACTTTGAAAAATTTGAACGCGCGTTTACATGAAAATGTTCTCGTTCGTATTATTTATGCGAAACTACTACGTTCAAATTAATTCACATCCTATTTGCATTTATTTTCAAAACGTATATATATATATACATATTTAAAATGTATGTCTCGAAATGATTTTTAATTTAAATTCCGACCCCCTTTTTAAATACTTTTATGAATTTTTTTTTTTTATATATATATTTTAACATGTTCAACTATTTTTTAACCGTAGGAAAAGAGATTTTCCTTTTGAAATGATCGTCTTCACATAACTCCTCTATCTTATCCGTAGTTTTTGATCGATGCTCTTGGAAACTTCATATTCTAACCGCAAGTAATCTTTGTGTTCGGTACCTTCGTTCGTAACCTTCTTCGGTACACCTGGGTTATGAGAAAATTTCTTACCGATAGGTAAATGCATTCGTTCTATATATGTCGGTACGTACGTACGTACGTACGTGTGAGAGATGAATGGATCCCAAGGTTATAAAGAATTTAAAAGGCCAAGAAGTTCGATTTTGAGGAAAAAAAAATAAAAGATTAATGCACTCGAGATTTTTCTTGATATCCTCGTATACTTTTTTTTTTCTTTTTTCTTATTTACTTACTTACGTTTTCGTTAAATTTTTATAACAGGAAGAACCAACGAAATAGACTAATAGAAAAGTTATTGACGTATGTATCCTTCTTAAGAATTATTTAGTATTATTATTCATGATTATATATATATATATATATATAGATAAAGTATACTTATTCAACATTTGTGATAGTATGAAACAATTTTAGTTTTTAACTGATACGAATTGTAACGTTTAAAATATATACATATGTTATATATAATTATTACGTCAAGCACAATGCAATTATTTTCTAATTAAATAAACAAATGAAATTAATTTGTCCACATTCGGTCCACACTTTTTGTTACGGAAACAATTCTTTTTGCTAAAACGATTAAAAGTTTTTTTCCCTTAAGTAAAGTTTATCTTCATTTAAAATAGCGAGCGTGGATTTGAAATGGAAAAAAAAAAAATAGTAGGACTAGTTTGGTGGAAAAAAAAAATGTGAACAAATTTTTTAAATCGTCCGTAAGAGAAAAAAAAATAAAGAAACATAAAAGTGTGTGTCTGTGTGTGTGTGTGTGAGAGAGAGAGAGAGAGAGAAAAAAAAAATAAAAAAAAAATAAAAAAAATAAAATCAGAGAATCCACGAAATCGGAATTCTCGTGTGACCGAGTAAATTCTGTTTCACGGTGTAAACTCTATTTCGCTTACGGTTCCTGCCCGGATGCGATACAATTTGTTTCCTCGTTGGATGGAATTCATCCGTCATGTCAAAAAAATAAATAAAAAAAAAAAAAGGATTCGTACAGATGATTTTCCGTACAAAGTTCGATGATTGTTAAATTCTGTGTAGCACCGTAATGTGAAACTTTAGAAAATATATTTCTATATATATTTTTTTTAATACATTAATCGAATAACTTCTCACGTTAGGAAAATTCAATGAAATATATTACGTTATATTCATTTATATTTTATACTTCAAATTGAAATATTTGATGCTGAAATATTTGACTAAAAAAAAAAAAAGAAAAAAAAAGAAAGAACTAAATATTTCTCACTAGTTATAATTTTCGTCGTTTTTTCTTTTTCCTTTTTTATTCAGGCTAATAGAAATTTTCTTATTTTTTTTTTTCAAACATTTGTTATTACGATCTATGTATAAAGGATGGAAATAAAAATTCATTGTCTTATTTAATATTAAATTAATTTCATCAAAATTGTCATTTTTTTTTTGTCATTGAAAAGCTTGACAAGCAAACACAAAACAAAACAAAAAAATATTATATTTCAAAGTAGATACAATTGACGTTGTTCGAAATATTGAAATGTAATAACTAATTAAATTACTATAAAAATAAATATTAGTAATAATACCATTACTAATAAATAATTACTATAATAATATAAAAAAAATATTACTATAACTATAAAATTTACTAGTTATAGTAAATTTTATTAATAATATAATTTTAAATATAATTTTAGAAATTTTCTAAAATTTACTATAACTAGTAAATTTTAGTCACGTTACCTTATGATTTTTCTTTTATCCATTACCTGATAAAATATTTCAAACAAGAAGAAGAAGAAGAAGAAGAAGAAGAAGAAGAAATAAATATTAAAATATTTCTCACATTTTCTACAAAATTACAAAGCATATTTCTTCGTTGAACGAAATGCTGGGTAGTTTTTAACGTTACCTTATTTTATATTATTTGGAGCGCAAAAAAATGTAAATTATCGTTTACAATATATTTCTCATAGGAGAAAAGTTCGGTAACAGCAACCATTGGTTTGGTTAGTTGGTGGTGATAGTGGTGGTGGTTATAGCAAGCAGCAGTAGTACCAGTTCAACTAGAACAATTTTTTTTTCTTTTTTCTTTCTCTCTCTCACTTCCACGACGTTTCATCGATTCTCAATGTCTCGATTATTCTCAATACGAACAACTGGGTCGCCAAAAAGTTACATTTATATATACATGCCCATTAGATTCAACTCGGTGTTGTTATTTCTCACGATATAAATTCAACACCGTTAGTTACAATACGTTTGGATAATATTTCCACCTCGACCATTGAATGAAAATTTACCTGTCGTCTGTAAATGTTAGAAAACTAACATAATAAAGAGCTCGTATATAACTCGTCGTAGAGTTGATCTTCTTTTACAGCACAGCTGACGTTTTGTATTATAATTATTTACAACGATGATATGGGTAAATCAACTACGAATTTTAATTAATAATAAATTTACATAATAAAGAACGATTATCGTCTTAGAAAACGATCTAATTACAAAATCTATTCTATTAATATTTCATTATTATTAAATAGGCTTCATTTTACTATTAAATATTTCCAAATTAATATGATAATGAATGAATGATTTAAAGAAATAATATTTAAATAGAATTTCAAGATAAAACATATAAAAAAGAAAAACAAATACATTGCATGTTATATCAATGAAAAGAAAATATAAATAAAACAATTAAAACAGAACATTATATAATAAATAATTATAAAATATAATTAGAATAAAACATCGTAAAAAATATAATAAAACACTAACGAAATAACCGTTAACTTGAAATTCGTTTATCCAATTTATTTCTCGTTTGATATTTTATTAAGTGTAACACACTTCTCTTCCAGATATTCATACACATTCATTATCATTATGATTATCATTATTATTATTACTATTTTATGATCAGTAAGAAAATAAAAATTCAATTTATAGAAACAATATGAAAGTGATTTAAATCGCACGTTTGGGAAATATGATAGATCGATCTAAATGAATGAAAACAAAAAAATGCAGTTGCATTGCAAGAGTTGAGTTCTCTTTGACGTGTATTCTCTCTCTCTCTCTCTCTCTCTCTCTCTCTCTCTCGTTTCTTATCGAACAGGACTCGTTTTATCTCGCGAGCCTCTCGATATCGAAAATCCAATTACGTGGACGACGTTTCTGTGTGCTCCAACGGTTTACTACAGCATAGACATCCTAAATTCGTTTTTGATTTAACCGAGTGAGTGGCTGCTGCTGCTGTTGCTGCTGCTGTTCGGCATGTCCAGAAAAATCGCTCGATAGAGCTTCGATTCTGATTTCTGATTCGGTTACTTCCATCTACGCGAACGATCCTAGGATATAAACCATGAAACGAATTCGAATCGACGAGACGTCAGCGTCCTTTAACGTCACAAAACGAGATTTTGTGGGGTGCGTGGGTGATGGTGGTGGTTGGAAAGAAGAAGAAGAAGAAGAGAAAGAAACAAAAAGAAAAAAAACCATATAAAAATGAAACCATTCGATTTCTCGACGTTCAATGTTCTTTTTAACAAACTCTTCTAAAAAGAAAAAAAAACAAAAACAAAAAGAAATTCCAATAGATTTTAATCAAACAATAAATCATATTGACTGCTATCGACCTATCGTCAAACGTAATCGAATGAGACAAGAACGAAAAAGAAAAAAAAAGAAGAAAAAAATAATAAAAAAAAAGAAACGTAAACTACGAACCTAACTATTTTAATCTGATTAATCAACTTGTGGAATAAAAAAAGAAAAGAAAAAACAAGAAAATTACATTGATACGTAAAAACACGCGAAAGAAATTCGTTTTAATATCGAATAACTCGTATAACTCAAATTAATACGAGTTAAAAATTTTTTTTATAACATTTTACAATATATAAAAACAATACGTTGATTAATATAAAAATATTTTTATGTAGTTGAATTTATTTGAATGAACTATTTCTTTACGAAAGAAGGAAAACAATAGTGCTTTAGCAAAATTCATTCGAAATGAGTATTCTTTCATCGTAAGAACACCTGTGCTTATTATGCACATAGTTTGAGATGGTAACGTTAAGAGAAAGAGAGAGAGAGATAGAGATAGAAGAAACTTCGAGTGGAATATACTATACGTTAACTATTACTCAAGTACATACAGCCTAACATATCTTTGAATTGAGCTCATTTTCTACGTTAACCTAAGAGAAACTACTCAGTGTTTAAACTCAAAGATATCAGAATTCTCGCATGTGTATGTACTCAAATACTATTTATAAAAAAAATTATGAATATAAAATTTTGTTCAATCATTTATTTTTTATTCAATCCAATAATATAAATAATAATAATTATTATTATCTATAAAAATAAATGTAAAATGATAAAGAAAGAGAAATTTATTTCCATATTATTGAAAATTCAATATTATTTAAATATAAATCCAATTTTTCAAATAATTAAGCTCGATTTATATCATATCAATAAATTCTCGTATCGAATAATGCATCATTAAAGATAATCCATTTGTTTTCCATTCAATTAAGATAATTAAAATCCCTCGAAAATACACTTCCAATAATATTTTCTATTATCCATAAGTTTCAATATATTTCAATATTATCATTTGCAAATGATTCGTGAATTCTCTCTTTCTCTTTTTTTAAATATAATAGTTCATTTATCTGGAGATTTGTATATTTTATTGAAAAGAAAATTACTTATTAATTTTACATAATGATTGAATACTGAAAATCAAGAATATTTCCGTACGTGTTTTCGTACGTATTTTCATACGTGTTGTTGTAGGTGTCTCATAATTAGAAAAAATCAAAATGAACACATTCTATCCAGAAGGTTTCTATATTTTATTGAAAAAATGATTTACTAGTTTTAAATAATGATTGAAACTGAAAATCAAGTATATTTTCATACGTGTTTTCATACGTGTTTTCGTACGTGTCTCGTAATTAGAAAATAAAATTAAAATGAACAGATTCTAATCCGAGGTTTCTATATTTTATTGAAAAAAAAAAATAACTTATTGATTTATAATGATTTAATACTAAAAATAAACTATATTTCCGTACGTGTTTTCGTACGTGTTTTTGTACGTGTTTTCGTACGTGTCTCGTAATTAGAAAAAAAAATTAAAATGAACCAATTTTATCCAGAATGTTTCTATATTTTATTTAAGAAAAAAAATAACTTATTAATTTATATTGATTGAATACTGAAAATAGTAGAGTATATTTCCGTACGTATATTCATAATTAGAAAAATCAAAATAAATCTATGTTCACGAATAGCAATGAAATCGGGTGATGTTTTCAAATTCAAAGGCATTCGCAAATTTGAACGTGTATGTATACGAATATATCTATCCATCTATCTATCTTATCTATCTATCTCTATCTCGTATCTCTCTCCGTCAGAATATCGAGAATCCAATCGGTCCTCGACTTCCACAAAGCATATCCTCCGAATCGCGAGTGTGGTGTGCACGCCCGCCCCCGACATATGTACGTGTCGTCGTCGTGTCCTCGAATGCTCGTAATACTTCGTGCCAAGATTCATACAACGGTATGTCGAGAGCGACGATATGCCCTGTAAAAGCTGGATCCGACGATACTAAAAAAAAAAAAAAAAAAAAAGAAGAGACAAAAAATAGTTCGACCTATGATGATCGTTCCAAAAGTAAAACCACGAATAATGAAAAGTTATTCTTTTCTCATTTTCAAATTGGATACGTTTTTCTTTTTTTTTTTATTTATCTTCTACTTTCTTCTTTCTTGTTTTTTCTAATTCAAAATATATATATCTATATATATATATATAAATAAAATTTGATTTTAGAAAAAATCAAAACCTTCTACCACCACTTCGTTCGAAAACAAATTTTAAATATTATTATACCTATCATGGAAAATCTCATATGGTTATTTTTGTGTATATTTATGTGTGTATGTGTGTGACTAAAATATATATTAAAAATATGAAAGATACTTGTGTACAGACTTAACATGAAATATTTTCCAAGATACTATTTTTCTAAGATTAAAAATCTTTTCTCTCTGGTATATCTGAGAAAAGCTGGGTTAAGTTTAAAAATTCATATCTTACTAACCGCTAACATAAAACAAGCTTCATTTGTGTTACAAAATATAATCAAGAAGGATTATATTATTATTAAAAACAAAATAGATATATACACTAATATAAATGATGTGTTTTACGAACTTAAACATTTTTGTATAACAAAAAATTCTATAATAATATTATAGCACAGATAAGAAGTTTCTAGAATATTTCAATTTTTAATATGTTTAATTAACTTTTAACAAAGAAAAAGAAAATAAAGAATGAATGAATAAAATAAATGACAAAATAAAATTATGGTTCTCTTTCTTGTTCCCTTTCAAAGGATTCCTACCTTTTATCGGTTGACGTAATGAAAATTTGTATGATGTGGCAAAACTACTCTTGCGTACCTTTAATGACAGGCCATTAAAGTTCTTAATGACGGTCGTTCATAGATGAAACACAGCGAAAGTGAGAAAAAGAAAGAAAAAGAAAGAGAGAGAGAGAAAAATAGAGAAAAGTTGAACGAATGTGAGTGAGATGTTATTACGCGTTAGCGTGCATAACGATGTAATTATAGGACGTGTAATGACTCGTTGCGATTGGCAGGAGAAAAAACAAGAAGAAAATAAATTCGATATACACAAAAAACAAATAAAACAAGAAAATAAGAAAGAAAATCAATAAATCGTTTACGATAAAATATACTTAATTTACTTTACATAATAAAATCATACTTTATATACATAATAATCACTTTACACAATAAATGAACAAAACAAAACAAAAATAACTTCAAATACATGAATTACAATATCTCCATAAACAATGACATTTTAATAAACATCTAAAGTGTTATTAGAAAATCCTACTAAAAAAAGTTACATTATTAAGTATGTACGTTACTGAAACGACTATTTTTGATCACAAACTTTTCCCATATGTGAACTCGTCGAAGTGAGTACAAAATGAGATATCCCTCTTTGGTAGGGGAAAATTGCAAGGGAAATTGCAGGAAAACAGAAAAAGAGAAAATAAAAGAGAGAGAGGAAGGGTTGATAAAGGGTGACTCGATATTAGCGAAAAGCCATATGAATAAGAGAGAGATCAAATTAAAAAAACAAAAAAAAAGGATCAAAGTAGAAGGTAAAGAAAATAGAAAGGAGAAAAATATGAATCTAGTAATTTCCGATGTAATAATAACCTCCCCCCCCCCTCCTCCTTTCACCAAACTCCCACTTTGCATCAACCTTTTCTCAATCCTCGTACCTTCCTTCTCACACACTCTTTTTCACTCCATCTTCCATTTCTGTTGGTTCCTACCATTTCTTCTTTTGCACGTGCAAAACGAGAATAGGATAAAACGTAAAGGGATATTGCCTTGTATTGAAAGGGCCATTGTACACGACGCAACCGTGGCCATTGCAAAGAAAAAGAAGAAGAAAAAGAAGTTTTGTCGTTGTGTTAAGAGACTTCTTCCTTTTTCTATTTATCTCTCATTTTCTACGACACCCCTTATGATCGGAAAATAAAACTAGAAGAGAAGAGGAAGGAGAGGAGGGAAGAGGAATACTTGCTATATTTGCTTGTATCTCTAAGACAATATTCGAACTAAGGAAACGACGACGATACGGGACAAAAAACTTTTGACGATTTTGAGAAAATGTCGATAGCAGAACGAGGAGGAACAGTGAAAAGAGAAACTCGCGATAACTAAATGAGAAAAACGATAAGGAGAGAGCTAAAAATAAAATTTTATTTCGTAATTACGTGCAGAACTTTTCGTATATCCTACGTTATGGTTCTTAATATAACCTTTTTATATATATATATATATAAGAATCTTTTTAAATAACAAACGCGAAAGGTAAAAGAAAAAAAATATATATAAAAGTATATAAAGAAGAAGAAGAAGAAGAAGAAGAAGAAGTAGAAGAAGAAGAAGAAGAAGAAGAAGAAGAAGAAGAAGAAGAAGAAGAAGAAGAAGAAGAAGAAGAAGAAGTAGAAGAAGAAGGAAAAAAAAATATAAGAATTATCTGATGGAAGAATCGATAATTTAATTTACATTTTAAATTTATCGACTAACGTTAACTTTCGTACACAATTTTAATTTGTATTTTTTTTTTTTCTTATATTTCATACTTGGTATATTGCACGAGTATACTCGTTTGAAAATTCTTCTTTTAACGAAATAACAAAAAAATAAAATCCATCATTTATTTTTAACATAACAATATCGATAAATAATTTAAAAAAATAAAGAATAAAATACAGATTAAATATAGAAAAAAAAATAAAAATAAAAATATAGAATAAAAATAAAATTAATTCAAAAATATAGAAATTAATTAATAATTAAATAATAATAATAAAAATTAATTGAAAAAAAATATAGAATAAAATAAATAGAAAGAAAAAAAAAGGTGTTCTAATAAATCTTTCAGTAGATGACTGTAACACTGGAACCAGTTGCGGATATTTTTCGACAACCTACATCGTTATGGTCCATTTGAGACCTTTGCTAAACCATTTTAGAGCCAAAGAGTAAGAGAGAAAGAGAGAAATGATTAGGTTCACAATGACAGAAAAGACAATACCCAATGGGAATCCGTTGTATGTTCTATAAAACAATCGATGAGTCACCTGGGAATAACGAAATACCAAACGACACTAAAGTTTTAAAACCCACGAAGGAATCATTTTGAAAAGGTATGTTTGATCGTGGCCTCTCGACCAATTTTTCTCTTTTTCTTTACGCCTACGTGTCACTACGTCCAAACGATTCAATTCCTCTTTTTCTGCTTTCATCCATTTCTTCTTTTCTTTCTTTGTTTCTTCTCTCTGCAACTGCAAGTTCATTCACGTAAATGTCGTAACCCAACTCCTTTGTCTACGACGACATTCGTAGAACGCATTTTAAACGTTGAAACGTTGCATTCTTAATGCACCAAAACACACACCATACTCACATAGGAATTACATTTCTATTTCTCGATGATTCTCTTTATCGAAGAGAACAAAAATAGAATTGAATTTTGAAAAAATATAACGTTAAAGAGTTGAAAACAAAATTTCGAAATGAATATTACGAAAATAACCAGTTTTATTTCATCGATATATTTTTACGATCATTACTGTAATTTCACCTTTCTTGATTTTAATTTGAATTTTATTTTTATTTCTTTTTCTTTTTTTCTTCACTTTCCAATTTTTGTTTATTTAACATACATATCCACACACACACACATAAATTTATTTCAATATGATTTTATGCAAACTTATTCAACCATTATACATGTATATAGGCGTTAATTTAAACGATCATTAAAAGATTAATATTTTATGTGACATAAATTATATTTTTTTTACTCGGACTTGGACACTTCCCATAAAACGATTTCTTTCATATAAATTACGCTATTAAAATTTGACCGTACACATCTATCCGTTCATTTAAATTAAAACTTGTTTCATTTTTCACTATAAAGATTGAATAGTAGAAAATGATAGGCCTTTTGAATAGATTTGAATAAAAAGATTCTTACATCATCGTGAACTTTGATGTTTAAATTTAAGTCATTTCTTTCTCTTTCTCTCTTGGCGAGTTCATCGGTGAAATTTGTTTATTTTAATAGCACGCTAAAGTAATTGTTTACTCTCAATATGAACACACCTTTGCTAATGATGTAACCGTAGCCTTGCATGTTGGTTCATAAAATAAATATTAAAAGACATGTGATCAAATTACAAAGAAAATGACATATATTATGTGTCCATAATTATGAAAGTGTTCTAAATCAAAATTTAAAAAAAATAAAGAAAAGAATTTATCAGTTATTTCACACCACATTATTTTAAACTAAATTAATTCAATATAATTTTCACGATACTTTCAATGATGAAACGTTAGATATAATGTTTGTTATTTCTATAATAAAATTCATTTAAAATATTCAAATGTAATTCTTAATTTCGAAACAAAAGATTAATAACTTATTCTTTTAAACCATTTTTATAATTATGAGCACATACAAAAAAAAGAATTGAAAGAAAAATCGATAGATATGCATTTGCACGAGTAATGAAGAAAAGAAAATTCGTAAATTATACGATTATTTCGTGTAATTGTGAGAAATATTTCAAAAGAAAAAGAAAGAAAAAAGTTTAAAAAAGAACAAAAAAAAAACAAATAGCAGGATCGAGAGAGTTATTTGAAACCACGTTACCTAATTACGTACGCTGAGAAACATGCGACAAGGAGTAAAAGAAAAATCGTCACTGAAAGTTACTAGAAACTTGCCTAGGACGTTGGCACAAAGTTCTTAATTAATCCTATTAATTAGATACAGTGTAATGCCGGTGCATGCTGTACATGACATGATGGAAAAAGGATGAAAAAGGTTTAAAAAAAAAAAAAGACAAACACAAAATGAGATGGAAGGAAAATAAAGAGAAAGAAAAGGGAAGAAAATAATAAAAAGTATTTTGTATTGGTACATTTTTACATATTCATTTTGTCATGTTATTAATTGATAAAAATTTGTCTACATACGTACTTATTCTTATATATGTATATGTACCTGCTCATGTGTGTATGTACAAATACGTGTAGCGTATTTTACTGCAGTTTGCAGATTGGTGGTGTGTGACGACGAACCACGATATTAAATGCGGTTGTAACTCGTTTCGTATGAATACGGAAATCGAACCAATTCATCCTCATGTTTCGATAATAATTGACAATAATATAACGAAATAGATTGAAAGTAAATGTACAATGCGATAACGTAAATGCATCATATTATAATTCGCGTTATTATATTTCAATTTTGACTCTCTCAATTATGATTAGCACGTATCTAAATTTAACGTAAAGTTCATTGTTCGTTGAGATCATTTTTTATTTTTTTTAAATGTATCTCAATTAATCCTTTTTAAATAATTTCCATAGTTCGCGAGTTTCGAGATAATTTTTCGAACAAAATTGTATTCTTCTGTATTAGCTATTATCTATCTAGATTATTAAAAAAAAAAAAAAACGTGATAATATCCACTGGTAATCCCGTCGTCCATCGTTCGTAATCAATAAAAAATTCATCTGACGAATGAGAAAAATGGGATTAATTAATAAAACGTAAAATGCATCAATTTTTCCAGATAGCTCAGCATCATCATCCTGTACTCGTTCATACGACCTACTACTACTCGTTCATTGACATTTTTCTAATAAAATTAATCAAACTTTTTATCACACTTTAGCACAAATCCAACCAGATTAAAATATTTTTCACCTATTTCTCTCTCTCTCTCTCTCTCTCTCTCTCTCTCTCTCTCTCTCTCTCTCTCTCTCTCTTTCTATATATATACATATGTATATTGATAATATCTGTAAAATCAAATAACTACATCCGAAAGAATTATATACGGTTTAAAAACGAAACGTGTTGTTAAAGATAATGAGAGTAAATCGTTGCTAAAAAAAAAAAAACTACCTTTACAAAGGTAGGTAGGAGGGGAGGGGGGAAGGATAGAAAAGAAAACGGAACACCGAGTGTATATTTTCTTTTCCTTCGGAAATGAGAAAAGTGAGAAAGAGAACAGCAAATGGAAAGAGAATAAAAAAAAGTGAGTAGTGACAAAATGAGATAGAATGAAAATAAAAAAAAGAATAGAGAGAGAGAGAGAGAGAGAGAGAGAGAAAATTTACCAACGAAAGGATTTCCCTTAGGAACGCAATTAAGTGTTGTAATGAGATTCCCAGAACGGTGAATCGGCGTCTTTTCGATATAGGTGTACGTTCGTAGACTCATGTGAAATTCGAAAACGATCTAAGTTAAATGAACATTCTTCCTTATGTCTCTAGACTCTCTCTTTCTCTCTCTCTTTCTCTCTCTCTCTCTCTCTCTCTCTCTCTCTCTCTCTCTCTCTCTCTCTCTCTCTCTTACTTACTCTCTTCCCATTTCTTTTTCACTTTAGAATATATAGAATATATCACAAAAAGAGAGAGTATAAAAATAATATCGAATGTCTTTCCTATACCTAATTAAATTTTCATCGTAACAGGAATGTTATTTGAAATAAATAAAAATTAATATTATAACGTTATGATTTCAGTATGTTTTTTTTTTTTTTAATTATACGTAATTATGTTAACGTTTGTGTATAGTGATATCTCGAAGGGGAAAATTTTCATCTAATGAAACAAAACAAAATCGAATTAATTAATACTCAAAGTATGATAATAGGTATATAATGTTTAAAATAATGTATATATGTTAAAATAATTATAAGTATAAGAGTAGAGAACAGTACTGAGTTAATTAATTGTTAATTAATCGAAAAAACTATGAATTGTAATGTAGAAACACAGAGTATATTTTCGGAACACCGTCATCCTCGAAATTCACCTTCAGACTGACACGTTGGTCATCAATCAAAATACTTTCATTAAGTGTTACTTATATGACTTTTCGAATATTGAGCATGTGTTCAACAGTAATAATACACCCAATAAAGAGAATTTAAGATTGTAACATTCTAATTTTAATATTTTTTTAATTATAATGTAATTATTTAAACGTTCACATGCAGTGATGACTTCGAGAGTTAAATTTGACTACAGTCAAGTAAATAGAGTATTTAAGAATATAAAAATAATTGCTAATTAATATTAGCAATATAATTATACTGTTACTTAAAAACACCGAGTATATGTTCAGATAACCGTCTTCCTTGAAATTCATCTTCAAACTGACACGTTAGTCATCTACCAAAATTCTTTTATTAAATGTTGTTTACACGACTCTCCGATAATTTCATATATGTTTAACGTGAATATTCTTTGCAATAAATAGAATTTCCTTACTTGGAAGTCACATAGACAACACTGAATAAAAACAAACTTTCACACACACACAGATTATAATAAACGTGTCTAACGAGGAATTTCGAAGAGGACGGTACGTTGAACTAATACTCGATGGTTTTCGATTACAATATACATTTCCTTCGATTAATTAACAATCATTTGAGGTATATCGAATACTCTCAGAGTATGTCACATCACCACTTATCCTTCCATAAACAAACGCATCTCACAATAATTATCGATCGACGTATCTCATATATATATATATATATATATATATCATATATATCGTATATATATATGATATGTTTGTATATACATATACACAGACGTATAAACTAACACTATACCGATCAACTATCGATCATGGTTTCTATCTCACTCTCTCCCTCTCTCTCTCTCTCTCTCTCTCTTCCTCTTTTCATAAAATTTCAACTCGTTAACTTTACTTAAAAAGAGAGAGAGAGAGTTTCACTCTCAATAAATAATATAAAATATATATATATATGTTATATAACATAACTCTAATACAAAATTTAAGTGATAGTAGATATTATACATATATATATATACAATATTCTTCTACATTCTTAGCAATAAATAATGATTTATAAGAAAATTAGTGGTGATTGGTTCAATTGTGCTCCTTACTATATATGTGTATGTGGTAAATGTTAAAGTTTATTAAACATATGAGAAGTATCATGGAAAATGGTTGAAAAAAATGAGAGTTATTTAAAGAGAGAGAGAGAGAGAGAGAGAGAGAAACAGAATGAACAAACAAGAGATAGATAGATAGAGAGAGAGAGAGAGAGAGAGTGAGAGACAAATAAAAGTGCAAGTTGAAAGGCTGTTCTTGTTTTACTTGCACGTCGCCTCGATTAAATTTCGAAGTAATTAAATTATGTATAAGAAGGTAACGGCCCGTATAATGCCAGTGAGACTTTCCGGGTCTTCCTCGAGTTTCAATTATATTCTTACGGAAGTCTCTAGCATTCCTCGGAAAGCTTCAACCCCCTTCGTGCGAGCAGTTACAAGAGCTTTTCTCTCTCTCTCTCTCTCTCTCTCTCTCACTCTCTTTCTCTCTCTATATTTTCTCTTCTTTCCTTTCTCTTTTTTTTTTTTATTCCCTTTATTCTTCTTTCTTCCTCTTGCTAAATACAATTACGAATTTTAATCCTCGGAGAAAGTAAAGATCAACTTGTTTACCTGGTTTGTTAAAGAACATTTAATATACCGCTATTAATTAAATTTTAATCCGATAATTCTAACTTTTCTATTGAAAGATAAATTTTATTTGTTGAAAAAAGAACAAATTCGGTGGTCTCATGTATCAGTTGTACGAAATGATCAAAAGAAATGGTAAAGAGAGAATCTCCAATGAAAATTCGAATGTCTAACTAAAGGATGAAACATCAAATTTCACGAATCAATTTTCCGATATTACGTTTTTACGTTAAGTAGAAAGATGCACCGTAACTTTATACTTTCCTAACAATTTTGTTTGGTCGAAATTGAGCCCCACGTACGAAAAACTTCGTTTAAATTTGATATTCTGCTCAGTAAAAATGTTTCAATTGATTCTGTATGTTTATACAAAAATCAATATATAAAAAATATTTAATAACATTTACATACGTTTGTTTAATTCTTTGTAACGTCATGTAATTTACAATTAAAAGTTACACGTTTAAAACATCTACATTTTGTTAATTATTTTCTTTTAAATATTTTCTCATAGCATAATTATTAAAATTAACTTATATACCAAAAGTTAAATGTTTCTAATGTAACATAATTTGACTAGACGCCAATAAAAAAAAAAAAAGAAAAATTAAATTACAAAAAGTTAAACACCTATTAACACGTTTTAAATTTAATCGATAACGAAGAGTGTGAAAGGATGGAGAAAATGTTTCGACATTTTTACTGTTTCACTTTAAGTTAAAATAGTTTAAACAAGGTCAGAGTATTTAGTATATCGGATTTTTGTTAGAGTAAAAATTCTTCGATACTATATTGAACGAAAACGATCACACACATTTTAGTCAGAATGCCTCTGGCAAGAGTTTCGCGTAAACTTTACCGTATAAACGACTATTCGAATTCGTTCCAACGTAAATTCGAAGAGGACTTTGGTTCTTGAAGCACGTGAAACTGACGTAAACTGTCCGATCAGTCAAAAACAGAGCAAATAAACCGACCAAGTGGATTCCTTCGTTCGACTGAGATTAAATGACCGTTTCTCATTTATATACCTCGTTTATTTATCATTACATTTTACAAACTGTATAAATTATTACAAATTTTCAATTTGCAATCAATGCGTTTTAATTACAACTAAAAAGTATACAAACATTTAATGAACAATTGCATTGAACATATTTTTTAGTTACGCGTTGATTAACAAAATTGAACACGATTATTCTAAAACACAAAATCATATGTAAAATATACCGATACTGTGACATTTTTAAATACTTAACATAAAACAAAATTGTAATGTTCTGTTTTACATGAAAAATTTTAACAAGTCAAATTATTAGAATATCTGAAAGAAAGATAAACCAAAATATATTGTAAAATTGAAATAAATCGATTATAACTATCACTTGACAGACTATAAAAGTCATTTGTCACTCGTTCATACAAGATAACCGTATTTTAATTTATTTCTTGACGTAATTTTCCAATCGATAAAATAAATGTTCTTAATGAAATATTCATATTTCACATAAGTTTTTTACCAAAAAAAAAAAAAAAAGAACAAACGTCGATAGAATTTTGTGCATCTATTGTGAATGTGTATGTGTGTGTAATAAATAATTGTGTATGTGTGTAATAATAATAATAAATGTATATATGTGTAATATTAATAATGTGTGTATAATAATATATTTAAAATCTATTTTTAAAGTTACTCGTAATCTTTTTATCAAACGATCGAACGATGTTTAAAAATTGACAAAAATTCAATTTTTACACGAAGAAAAATGAACTCGCG
Organism: Polistes dominula; assembly: GCF_001465965.1. Next base: position 606,524 of record NW_015148985.1, read on the forward strand.
TTATTTACTTTTTTTCGAGATTTAATTCTCGATAGAACGCCATCGAATTTATTCGAATCGATATACTCGACTAAAATAAAATCATTATTTTTCTTCTACTACGAAACTACCCCCTGCCGATCATATCGTACGTGAAAACGTTCCACTATTTCTTCCCTCTAGCACTTACTTTTTATCTCTTTCTCACATTCTTATTTTCTCTCTTTCTTACTTTAACGTAACTGAGCATCAGACCGAAGCATGATATCTGTAAACGCAAATTAGATCTAGAAAACGACTGCTTCGCGTTGATCGCATTGGTCCCGGAACACAAAGGCAAGGCAAATTGAATTCCGAGATTGAATTCCGACCAATTTCGACCTAATTTTCGCGACACCTCGTCGTGGCCAAGCTTGACGAGAATTTCAGACGAGAGAGATAAAGAGATAAAGAGAGAGAGAAGGAGAGAAGAGAAGAGGAGTAGGGGAAACTTGCAAAACTATCCGCACATCGTTTGAAATTATTCTACGATCGTAACTCGCTTTGTACGTGAAAGAAGATACAACCTGGATTTGTCGGAAAATCATTAAAATGATCTAAGAAAGGGATAAGATTTTGCAACAAAAAAAAAAATAATTTGATCAACGATTTAATTCGTGAGATAAAATAAAATGGAAAAGTAATCGTACACGTTTTACGTTATCTACTTTAAAAAAAAAAAAAAAAAAAGAAATGAATTGATCAAATCGGTAATAAAGATAACTTTTTGTTACTTTCCTTTGTTCCAAGTTTCTACGTGAAATAAAAAGAATGATCGTGATTATGATTGGCCGATAAAATAATGGCGAATATCGTTATTATATCAAAGAAGTTCGTGCCATATTCAACGTTGGCTCGAACCTACTCCTTTGTCATAGTTATAGGTTCCAGTATACATCATGCAAACTCACGCGAGCGTATCTTAGAATCGTTGGATTATCCTTTTTCTTGCAAATAAATCGCGTGCGCGTCTAAGTAGATAACTCTGATTATAACTACCATCAATTCGAGAAACTGAATTACTTTCGTGAATATAATAAAAAAAAGAATGATCTACGAATAGTAAAAGGAAAAATATATGATAATGATGTTTAACGATGATAACGAGACAAAAAATGTTGTTCAACGTGAAACATTTCCTCAATATATATATTTTTTTTTTCTATGAATTTTAAAAGTATGACTCGTTAAACGAAATTATCTGTCAACGGAAGGTTGAAAAATATCGGAGCTAAACATTATTTACAATCGACAAAATAAAAAACATATTATTTTAAGTTACATTATTGATAAAATTGTCATAGACAGAAAAAGTTGACCCAAAATATTTCCTGAATAATTATTTAAAATATAATATTATAGACCATGAAAATAATTAAAGATAATTATACATAATAAATCTTTATGTTCTCTTTTATTTAATTATCAAACTTTAAGCCTAATATAGGTATGACTCATTCGTGTTTAAAAAACTACAATAACATTTAAAAACGATGAACAAATATATTTCGTACGATTATAGCCAATTGTAGCACATTTGAAATATTTTAACATAAGATCTGTTTTGTTGATCGTATAAAAGAAATAACTAACAATATTAAACGATAAAATTTTCTAATTAAAGTGCATAATTGACGTCGTAAATATTTACTACAAAACATATTGTTCCCTTTTCGCTCATCTCATTAATAATTAATAAGCTCGATAAACATTATAAATGTGTACCATAGATTCTTCTACCATTAATCATCGTTTGCAAACGAAAATATCACGATAAAACATAATCTCCGATAATAAACACGAAAGTATAAGGATACGGCTCGAAATTATGGGAGAAGATATAACAAAACAAAACAAAATAAAAAAGAAAATTAATTTCACATCAGTTATTTCAGTAAATGAGAAAACATCGAAATACATCGAATTATGAATAAAATCGAGATCATAATATAGAGAAATTTTTTTGTTCGATAATAAAAAAATTTCGAGGTCACACTGGTGGTGATCTCGAGTAAGTTTGCGATCAGGAACGTACAGGTGTTCTATATTTTCATGAAGTTAATCCTTTCCGACAGATTGGATAGTTCCGGAGACATCGTTAAATCATCGAAATCGAATCACGCGCGAAATTATTTTCGACTATTTCGATTTGAGTCGTGACAAGGAAAAAAAAACTTATAATACCAATCTCTGGTATAGACACACGTATCTTACCTGTGATTTGTTACACGAAAATAATCTGCTGAACGATATTACTTAAAGATGTTCGATAATAAAAAAAATACGATTAATAGTCAAACTAACGATTAATGAAAAATTTTAAGAAAATTCATTAAATCAGTTTTATAAGAAGACAAAAAGAAGGAGGAGGAGGAGGAGTAGGAACCAAAACGTCAATCTAAATAAAATGTTTTCATTCTCCTACGAAATAAACGTTATTTCTACCAAAAGTTGTTCTTTTTAAAATAGAAAAATAGATTAGATATCATTAAAAGCAGAATCATGTACTAGTTACATTTTCCAATTACCTACGCGAGTAAGTAGTTTGAACCACGCTTCCGTTAAGTCCCTTTTTCGATACTACGACCCTCAAGATATCGACACGAGCTGCTCGTACTTCAATCCTTTCGTTTGACCTATTTTGATATCGTAAAAATCTACGTTAAAATGATCGAAAGAAGAAAGGAGGGAAAGCTTATATTTGAACATTCTCTTTCGAGATACAACGTGTTTGTAGACACGAAGAAGAGGAGGTTGAAGAGGATGAAGAATAGAATAGAATAGAATAGAATAGACTAACAATGAGAAAGATTGCGCAAGACGAAATTGACGCTACTCGCTCGTTCTAATTTTAAAGATCGGCTACATGCACTTCGGTAATTTTACCAACTCGAAACAACCACGAATAAATTTATCATTTTATTTCCACTACACCTGTCGATCGTTATTTAAATGAAAATATTCAAAATACATCATAATAATTAACGTTACCGTTCAATTCAAAATTATATATCGATCCTTCGTACTTCTTCGTTTAATAACTATTTTACATCGTAAGTTTAAAAGTAAAATATTAATAATTAAGATGTCTGGGTTTATATGTACAATGTTCAATTTCGTATCAATTTACTATACAAACGAATGCTTTTGGGACATCTGTTGCGCACGTGAGTTAGAACGTAAAACCATAAGGCAGCTTTCACATCAGTATTACGCTCACGAAGTTTTCAGTTTCAACTAGTTTTATGTTAGTTACTTTAAGGTATTCTCACAACGTTTATAAATAGTCAATAAAATTGTTTTATTTTTTAAATATTATTTTGATAATCTTTCGTCATAATATATCATCTTATCAATAATATATTAATAAAGTAAATTCTATTATAATTGAATATCTAATATCGATCTATGTGATGCGAATGACAAAATAAACATTATCGATTTAACGAAGCGAGTCAAGGTTAGACAATAATTATATCGATGAGAAACTATAATGAAAACTATGTTCAGTTCGATTTACTAATGTAAAACAACGTGGTAAAACTAAAAGAATAAAAGAATTATATTTTCAAACTTATCACGTAGAAAAGATATAAAGTAGGAAGATAAAAAGATATCGATGATTACTAAAGAACAAAGGTGCAGATTATCTCTTTGTATTTTACCTGGCTTTGTTTCTCCTCGCGAAGAATGTTTCTCAATTTAAATTTAAAAAACAAAATGTGATACAAGACGAAAGCTTCCTATTCGTCAATTCAAATGCAACAATTCCACGGACCAATCACGAATGCGCAACAGAAGAGTCAGTAAACCGCGCGTTTTTCGACACTTTGCAATGCATTTTCGTAGATTAAAAAAATTCATATTAAAATTGCATAATAAATAACACAAAAGAGAGATAGGAATAAAAATGAAACTGGAAAGAAAAGTAAAGTAAGGTAAAAAATGAAAAAAAATAAGGATATAAATGACTCACCTTTTCGAGGCATTCCTGTCCGATGGCTTTGGGGTCGACCTGAACCTCGAGGATGACGGAATTAGCCTGGCTCACAAGGCACCACATATTTCTTCTTCTCTTGCCACCCAGACAGCTTCTACTTCGTAGAGGAGACAGAGAACAGGTCTTTCGTTACGAATCCCGTGACACTAGTAGAGAAAGGAAAAAAGGAAGAATAGGATACATAAAGGATTAAAGGAAAAAATAAACAACACTCGATGTAAGATGCCCTTGACAGAGAACAGTCGTAGGGAGCGTCTTATGATGATGACAAATAAACAGTAGAGCTCTCCTCCCTCGGCTTGTTCTCGTTCTCAATCCGAAGACTTTGTTGATTGTAATAGGACGGTGTCGCGTCCGTTGTCATAACCAGAGATTTTTTTTAAAATGCTCCTACCCGCACATCTGTCACCGCGTATGCGCACGCGACGACAACCTTCTCGTAGGTCGGCAACGTGCTCACATTTCCACCAAACGAAAGCGTCTCGTCGTCTTCCATTTCTCGGCGCGGAATGACAGACTGAGCCTCCGTTATACTTGCTGTGGATTAGTTCGCAAAATCGAATCACCTTCCGGCAAGTATCGAGTGGCGCTACTTGCACCCTAAACGCACTAACGTATCTACAACGCGTCGGCCGCCGGAGGACTGCCGCGCGGTGGAGCGGGGATACGCTCGCGTACCTGCACAGCTGATTCCCCCACCATCACACCGAGTAACTTCATGCGCACCAAAGAAACGAGATGCGTGCGCATACCAATCGCATGCATCTACTAAGCTGACATCTTCTGGCTTATCTCTAATTTGATAAATTTACTGTTTTTAATCACGCCTCATAAATTTTAAGTTTGATAGAAATTCGAATTTACAATATTTATTCGATTAATGTTTTATATTAATTTATTTTAAAAAAATCTATTTTTCTCACGAATTAAAAAACTACATCATGAACCAAATGTCGACATTTTTTCTCTCATATGCATGGTTTATTTCACGCATGCTCCAAATGCAGCGGGTATATCAAAATGTTACAGAGCATGTATTTACATTTTTCAGGGTCACGCGTTTCTCAATTATGCAACCACGAAAATAAAGATTAATTTGTGTAAACTAACCTAAAATAAAATGAAAGTGAATGCTCAATAATGTTTCCACGCATAATGCAGATATTCTAGTAACGTATTAAACGTACAATTTATATTATGATATAAAATATAATCAATTGAAAATTATGGTGTTACCGTTCTTGTTTTTTGTTTCTTTTTTTATTTTGAACATTAATACTGTACAGACAATCAACCATCTTACAGAAACAGGGTATACACACGAGGCAAGCTTACCCCTATCATTAAACTTAACAAAGCATATAATGTTTAAGAAATATATTATGTTTCTACATATTCACAAGATTTACGTTGAATTGGGAGCTTGTTCGTAAACCTGGTGAGTTTGTAGACAACATAAATATATTATGTTTATCCTCGATGTTACAGATCATGGAATGACATCTACCAATATACATTAACATTATACAATTTGTTACCACCACCTTAAACAGTAATAATAAAACATTCGTATTCGCCACTATCTGTCGTCTCTAGGCCTTGAAACGACAGGTAGATGTTTCTTTACCTAAACTTATACCATTCTTATTACTGTGCTATTTCTGTGATTGTATATATATATATAATTTATTTATATATGTTGGTGGTTGAAGCTTCAATAATTATATAGTTACAGTTACATTTATTGTCGTGTAACAATTGCGGAAAAGACTCTAAGAATTTAAATACCACCGTCTATGACTAAACAGTATATAGATATTTTCTGATCAACGTATGACATAACGGTGATAAATATATTTTAAAATATGATATAGCAAAGAATATTTAATGTACATGTATAGCATAAAATGTAATATTTATAATCGTTGAATACATTCCTTAAAGTTTATTATTCAGCGATAAAATTCTTGTGCAATTGTGGTTTAATGTCATACACCAACTCCAAGATTTTATACATTACCTAATTAAATATAATAAATATATATTGTTTTTAAAAAGAATATCAGTTAAATTAAATAAATAAAAAGGTATACGTACTTTATCTTTGTGCACAGAGACGGCTTTATTCATTTCTTCTATCTTTACTCGAGTATCAGCTTCAATACGTGCAGCTACATCTTCTTTTGAACCCATATGCTATAGAAATATATATAGTTATTATCCACAGCTGTATTTTTCATTTAATTACTTTATAATACATATTTTAAACGTGTAATTTAATTTCATTTTAAAAGGTAATAATGTAACTTTGAAAATGTTTAAAGATATTCACCTTGGCTTCAAATCGACGAAATTGTTTTTCGCGTTCCATCCTATACTTTTCAATTTCATCTTGAGCTTCTTCCTTAGCTTTCTTTAACCTACTAGCCTTACCTATAATACATAAATACAAATTCTATAAATATATTTCTTTTCCATTCATATTTAAAATCATATTTCTTTAAAACATATATTATTAACATGTATATATGTATATATGTTAATAATTAAACGATTAAATAAATATTCATAAAATTGAAACATTATCATAGCAAAAAGTGACAATAAAATGTCATCTGAAAACTATATCAACCAAAAATTCAGCAAAAAGTCATTAAAGACTTGGATCTTTAAATACAATACAAACATAGTTAAGGATTCCTTATCAAGAAATACAATTTCTTTAATTTTTATTAGAGAAATCTTAATAGATCTTAATAAACCTATACCAACATGATATTGTACATCATATTATCCCATAACGTTGAGTTGCAAATCTGTATCATACATTTATAAAGATATATTTACATCATTATTTATATAAATACAATATCACACACAATATCATTTTTAGCTAAAAAGGGTGTTACACCTAATGACAAAATAATTAACAAGAGTTTGACATTAATCTGTTTTGGACAATCTTTGCCATGGATAATGTGTCACAATTATTAGAAATAAACTCACGTTTTCTTGCTTCTGCAACCTTTTCTGCAGCACGTTTTTCAGCTGCTAAAAGTTGTTGAATACCCTGCGTCTGGCTAGCCATTTTTACAACGAATGAAGTGAACAACGATGTGCCACAAGGAATTACAAATCGATCATATGACTTCTGAGCTTCCGTTTTCTGCCCCGCCTTAAGCGATGGCGCTCTACCTCGTGCTCTCACGTGGTTATTCCCCCACACACTTTATCCAATAATTTCAATATACAATGTAGATATTACGTAAAACATAGATCAATTATGTAGAAATTAATAACAGAATTTTTTCAAAGCGAATTAGAACAGGAACTTCATTGCTTTTCTTAAATTTTCTATTATTTCCAATATATAAAAAAATTTATTATTATTATTATTATTAAAAATTTTATTCTTTTTTTTTTTTATTTTTTATAAAATATAAATATAACACAAATATAATTAATGTTACTACATTTAAATTATTTATATGATAATCTACTTTGAACATTTTGTTTCACATTTAACAATATCTTCTCTTGTCGTTTCTTTTCTTCCTTGAATGCATCTTTGTTGATCTTGCGTTCTATTCTTCTTTCCTAAAATTTCGAGTATTAAATGAAAAAATGTTATACATTAGCATATTTAGAAATGCACGAAGGATACTTTACCTTCCTGTACTCTTTTAATGCTTTTTTCCTTTCTTTTCTTTCTTCAGGAGTTTCATCCTTTGGTCTAACACTTAAAATACTTAAAGTAGATTTCATTGTATCGGCTACAGAATGCGGACCTTTCGATTCTGTAGCATTATTTTGCAAATTAAATTGTGCCAATGCTTTTGAAGTTAATTTTCCTGCTGGGCAACCCAATACATCTTTTGGTATACCAGTTCTAGCATGAACTTTTATTTTGTTTGGAATATTCTAGATGTGAAGATAAAATTTGTTAGTATCCAAGAACTTATTCAAATTGCATAATCACAGTAGACAATATTTTTGAATGATTTACCTTTTGTTCTACAATAAGTTTAGGATGATTATAAATATTACTGTATGTGCTTAGAATACTTTCACAATCCCACTTTTCTGTTTCTCTAGCTTCAACAACTAACTTTTCCATATCATCTTCGTCAGAACTGGAACATTGTTCCATAATTTTCATCCTCTCTCGCATTAGATCAGTTATGTTTTCCGCCTAAAAATAAAAATTATATAATAATGAAATATCTATTCAAATAATTTATACATCAAAGTTATTTAATATTTACATCTTCTTTTTGTAATTGTTCGAATTCTTTGGCGCATTCTAAAACCATATTTGAATCAGGTGCCACATGTCCTTCTATTTCATCCCAATCTAAAGCACCAATTTCATTATCATCATATACACTGTACATCTAAGAAAAAAGACAAAATTAAAATTATTAATATATTATTTTTATAATGTTAATATAGTATTTATAAGAGATACACACTTGTTCAAACTTTTCATCTAACAGTGCTAGCTGTTCATTTCTTCTCATTACGCTACTGCTCATAGAGTATTCTGTAAATCGTGATTTCGTTTCTTCATCCTTGAAAGTATATTGCGGACCACTTAAACTGCATACTTCATCTTTTTCTTCATCAGAAAGCCCCATCTGATCATTAGATGAAACATCCGTATCTTCTTCTTCTTCTTCGCTACATTCTTCATCTACAAATTTATGCAATAACACGTTCAGTAAATAAAATACAAGTAACTGTATGTGTATCACATTATAAACTTACCATTTTCATATTCTTCATCGTCGAAGCCTTCTTCATCGCTACCTCCAGCATTTGCCAATTCCATAAAATTGTCTTCCAATTCATTTTCAGGATCATCAAAATCAAAATCATCATCCAACGCAGCTGCTATATCTGGATCAACTTCTAATCTAAGTCCAGTAACTGGTGCAGCTTTGTTTAACAAACCAACTTTCTCTTCAACATTTGAAGCAAATACAGATGATGGTAAATTGAGTTTATGATCTTCGCTCTTTTTCTTTTCTTTAACATTTACAGGCTCCACGTGTACCCATTCAACGTCCAAAGTATTAACATCTTTTAAATGTTGTAAATAATCATAATCATCATCAAAATATATCCCATATTTTTTCTGCTCTTCAATACGTTTTTTCTTTTCTACTGGTTTCTTTTCTAATTTGGTAGCTTGTGTTTCACCAGCTGGCACAAGTACTCTTTGTGGGGCTGTTTCATCAGCTATCAGTGGATCTTTTTGTGAACGATGTACCAAGTGAAATGTAACCGAATTATTCTTGTCAATAAACTTCTTTGATTTTCCTTTCGGCTAATTTTATAAGCAAAATAAAAGATAGAAATTTACTTAACCTATACTCACAATTTGATACTTCCTAAAGTTAATAAAATCTTTCGTACTTACCATTGTTAAAATATATTTTAGTAAACACGATAAAAACTAATAATGTATTTTATAAAAATATAATCAAAAATTAATTTAACTTTTTATTTGTTTAGATTCTTAATGTTTTTGTCACATGTAAGCAAACAGGACTCACGTAAAGACCATGTATATATGCGATCATCGGGTTAAGTATCTACTATAGCCCTCTTATGGTCCCGTACATGTATTTCTTAGATATTTACCGATCAAACTGTATCCGTGATAAATATTCTTAATATTTTTTTCTAAAAGATGGCACTATCGTAGTTCTTGCCGATAAAACAGTTTTAATATTGTGGATTTTAATAAGTTGCATTGTGATGTCAGTCTACAATAATCAGTCAACAATGTTCTAATTCTTATTTCAAGATTAAATAAACATTGCTTTAAAATATTCAGAAAATATAAATTTACTTAGAATGATTAAATCTCATGTTAATTTTGTTTCTACAAATTCAAATTTATTTCTGCATAATGAATATAATATCTTATCAATAAGGTGGTGCAACACACACATACACACACACACACACATCATTGGATCAATTTACATTTGTATATTTTATCTTCAATGTATTTATATTTTATATGCAAATATGTTATTAAAATGTAGATTAACAAAAAATTACTGACTTTTATTAATAAGTGGTGTGAATTAATTCGAATGAAAAAAATTATTCTATTTTATTATTTATAATATGTATTTAATTTTTTTTCATTCATTGCACAACCAATGACAATAACAATATAGGCAAATAGGAGATAGATAAACGTTGATTGGTCTAACTCTTGTGATATGAGAACTGTCATCTAGCAGACAAAATAGAAACTACAAAGAATATTATTTATATGGATAGTGTACATATAATATGTGTGGTGTTCTTAAAATAAAATTAATTTAGTCGGTGTATAGGTAGAAGTTTGCCATAATGATTTTTTAACACATACCATTTAACCATTAATGGGTTATATTCATAGTAAATTTAGATAGAACGAATTTAGATTTAAATTTTGCTTGTGTATTAATTATGGCGAAAACAAAAACTATTAGTAAAGGTTGTCCAAAATGTGAACAACAGGTAATTTAATTTAATATTTTTCTTTATAATTAATAAAATGTATTAGACATGACAAAAAAATAAATTTATCTAATTTATTATCTGGACGAATGAGTCATATTGTGATAATTCAATCAGAAAATTGGTTTTTTTTTAAAATATATTTTATAAAATTAATATAAAATAAATAATTAAATTATTTATATATTGTTTATTTAATTAAATTTTCTAAAAATAATTATAGTGATGTCTAATATTAATATTAGATTTACACAAATCAAAATGACTTTTTTTTTTTTTTTAAATTTATACGTTAAATTTCATTATTCTTTTTCTTAGGCAAACACATTATAATTTTTTTCTTGTTATATACATATAATTAAATTTATGAATTTTATTATTAATTCTCTATTCATTAATATTTTAGATATATATGAGGTATAATATTATACCGATAGTTCTAATGTTAATTAAAAATATTTTATTTTTAGGTACCCGTTGCTTGTAAAGCGTGCCCGTGTGGACATTCATTTTTTAATGCACGGCGTAATTCTATCAAAAGTCCACCAAGTCCAGACAGTGGAGTTATGAAAACTAGAAGAACTAATCGTATTAAACGTGAGAAGCCAAATTATTATGACGCATTAGAATATGACAAACAAACAAAGAAAAGTTCAAAGGTATTCTATACCATTACTATTAATATTTTGTATGGTTTGATTATATAGAATATTAAATTAAATATGTAATAATATTAGGACATTTAAAAAAGAAATACTATACATAAAATCCTTAACGAATGATCTATAAGTTACATTGAAAATCTCTTACAACTTTGTATTCTTAGATAAGACGTGCTGCAGATACCTCCAGTGATATTGATTGTCGTCAATTAAATAAAAAGAAAAAAAGAAAAGGTAAAGGAAAAGGTAAAACTGGAAGTAGTAGTGGATTGGGTGATGACGATGATGAAATGGAAGGAATTAGTGGCTTATCACCGGAAAAACAATTAACATGCTCTCTTATTTTACAAGAGCTTAATAATAAAATGAGGGTAGTAGCGTGGAAGCCATCATGAATTTCTTTTTCTCTTCAACAGAGATTGTACATATAATTAGGTGATTATAAGATGTGTTTTGACTGTACAAATACTTTTCTTTTTAAAGATGATTAACTCTTTAAAGAATGTTCTCTCAATATTTTTTGAATAATATCGAAGAGACATCACAAAGCAATATAATTTACGATAAAGAAATATTCTCTATATGTATATACATATTTGTACTTTTACAAACAAATATTCTTCCTCTTTTTCTTTTTTTCTATCTGTGATTTTTTGCTCCTAATAGAATATCTCTATTTATTCAATTATTCTTTCTATCAATTTTTAGTTAGATAACAGATATATTTATATTTCCACAATCAATAAGACTATTGTAAGACAATTGATCAAAATGGAACAAAAAAAAAATAATAATAATAATAGCATACAAATGTAAATAGGTATAATTAATATGAAATATGAAATTATGCAATATAAAAGAATAAGGTAGTCTTACTGTAATTACCGTGCTTCAGTTTGTTATTAATGACAGAGATTTTGTACCTTTTTATATATATGTATATATATATATAAATATATATATGTATAGATATATATATTTATGTATATATATATACACACATTTATAATGTAATTAAAAATATAATATTATACATTGTGTATGTAAATAATATGTAAATAACGAATTATAAAGAGGCAAATTGAAGTAAAATAAAATAAGAATGTGATCTATACGCTCGTATTTTCATATTATTCTTAGTGTTCAGTTCTAATTTTGTGCGCGAATTTTTATATATATCTATATAATTAATCGTTTACGTCATAAATAATAATAATAATAATAATAATAATAATAATAATCAACGAGAGAATAAAGTAATAACAACAAGTAACAAGAACAAGTAACAGTAATAACAACAATTATATTCATAAGAGATTTGATTGATCATGCAGAACATAACGATAATTTATTTCAATAAGTCGAATATATGAATTATTTTTCATTGTATGAAGAATTATTCTCAATATAACTATCAACAAATTTATAAGAAACAAAAATTATATTAGCGACAAAAATGCTGCGATTTATTATTTTTCTAATACACGTTTACTCTCTCTTTCTCTCTCTCTCTTTTTCTCTCTCTCTTTCTCTCTCTATCTCTCTCTCTCTCTCTCTTTTCTTCAAGGAATATCACACACTTGCAAAATATTTTATTCTTTCACATTTGTATCTCCTTGACAATTGTTATTTTCAGTATTATTAACAGGCAGCTTCGTTGGTTTTGGTACTTCATTAAATACCAATAGAAGAGGCAAACCTCCCATTACCATACATGTACCCATACACAGGAAACATACGGTGTAACTTCCGGTTACATCACGTAAATAACCTGAAATTATTAGTAAAATAATAAACGAGAATAGGTGATTAACGCGTCATCGTCATCATCAATATACAAATTTAAATAACAAATCGTACCTGCGAGAGGTGGTATAGAAATAGCGCCAACACTTTGAAACATTCTGACCAATCCATAAGTCGAAGATATTTTATCAGTTCCATATTGGTCAGCAAGAAGGACGGGAACTAAAAGAAACCAACACCCCAAGCATAATCCGTACATTCCAACGGAACACGCCAAGACGTAAAACGAATGAGCCATTGGAATTGTTAACACCGCAACACCGGCACCAACGACGCTATAAAAGACAAATTTAAGAAGAAAGTTTCATTTCAATACTGTCAATTAATATCACTAAATTAAATAAAAAGAATTTCTTTTTTTTTTCAATGAAAAAAACTAAAAAAAAAAAGAGAGTAGAAGAAATAATCAATGACCCAACAAGAGTAAAAGAAAAATCATGCGAAGTTAGTTCCAATACTAAAAAAATATTACCTTCCAATGTATCCTTTTCGTCGATCAAAAAGTTGCAAATCAGAGAGCCAACCTAATCCAAGTCTGCCACATAAATCGAGAGCAGCCGAGATAGCTACGAGATAACCAGCTTCTGCTTTCGTATAACCACCCGCGTGAACATACGCTGGCAAGTAATATAGCATGTATGGGCTTCCAGTCGACATTAGACTGACTGAAAAGCACATCATTAAAAATTGTGGATTCTTCAATAAGGATAGATCAATGTAACGTGCAACTTTTTGCATTATCGTTTTGGGTTCTTCCGTAGTAGTCGTCGTAACATCGGTTTGGGATATCGGTGCAGGACATACAACTGTGGCGGAAGACCTAAGAGATCTCTGGGATGATCTCGCTTTGTAAACGCACGTTGAGTCAGTTGATAAATCTTCAACGCTATGCAATATACTCGAGCTTCGTATTTTTGAAATTGGTTTCATCATAAGAGTTTCCCCCATCACATCCTTCTCTTCATCACTATCCGTCAATTCGACGGCTATCACGCTATTCTGACTGAACAATTCGTTGAGAAGATTGTGACGAGCTGTCACATCATTAGCAAAGAGAAGATCGAGTTTCTGTTGCTTCGTTGCTTCCTGTCCGCCATTGCTGTCATTTTTTTTTTCATCAGACTTCACCCTTTTGTCGTTCGTTTCATTATTATCCGGAAGATAATTATTCTCAAGTGGCCTGTACAATGTTGCACTGACGCATACGTGAAGCATACATCCACCCAAGAGTAATATCGTACCGTGAAAACCAAAATTCTTGACTAATGTTTCGATTAAAAGCGGAAATACAAAGCTTCCCGCTGCTGTTCCCGATACGCATATGCCGTTTGCTAAAGCACGATGCTTATCGAAGTATTGAGAAACGATTATGATGCCTGGAGTTGTCGACAATCCACCACCGATCCCTGAAAAAATTGATTTTTATTTTCATTTATTCAAAGTTCCGTTTAGTCCAAGATTTTATTTGAGAATTAGTTTCCGAAAGTTGGATTAGGCTCATAAAAATTTAAAAAGCTTTAAAATGGAATAGGTAATACTATGAAAAGGTAATAGCAGTGTCCGAAAAAACTGATTTAAATCATTCCTTGTATTTGTAATTATTGTATAACTCATCTAATAATATATAAAATGATAGGACTCACCAGTCAAGATACCAAATGTAAAAAAGAGATGTATCAAGCTGGTGGCGAAATAACTAGTCGTTAGTCCTAAAGCACAGAACAATCCACCGATGAAAACGACAGCACGGCAGCTATACTTTTGACACAGTATACTCGTTACAGGCGCTGAAATGAAGAATCAATGTTAACTATGTAAGTTTCTACATCGATTGATTTTCTTTATTAATAAACTGCATCAACGTGACTAAGGAAATATTTTCCAAAACTTTATGCGTAGGTTTGCAAACATGCATTTCATTGTATAAGATTGGAGATCAACGTCCCTGAGAACGTAACAATTAATATTATATATAATAAACTAAAAAATAATCTATAAAAAATATAGTTCGTTCAAAATTGCTAAGAAAAATTAGCAAAATTTCAACTGGTAGTGTGAAAAATGAACGAACTCATAGAAAAAAAATATGTGAAACGAAATAATAATAATAATAATAATTGCAGAATGCATGACTCACCCAAGGCGAGACAAAGGCAAGAAAGTATAGCTGGTATCCAAGATGCAACCGATGCTGATGAGTCCTTGAACGTTTCCATGATTTCGACATAGAGGACGCCATAGGATTTGACCAGGCCAGCGACCCAAAACTGGACGAAAAAGGCACCAAATACGACGACCCAACCGTATCCACCATCCAAAGGTATATAAGCAGGATTCCTTAGTTTTTTAGTATCTCTCCTTTTAGGTTTCTTCTTCTTCTTGGTTGGCGGGATTTTCGAATGAACGGGTTTAGAGGAACGAAGTTCACGGGATTTCGCTATCAATGGTCTAGCTGTTAAACTTGATATAGTTAAAAGATTTTCATTATCCTCGTCCTCGATCGTTTCCGGTGGACTTTGTAAATGAGGTGGTACGACCGGTGTCGAGGTAGCAGTAGTAACCATCAACGAGGCTGGCCTCATAGTAGGGGATGGCAGGCCAGTACTTAAATCAAATACGGGTGCAGAATGAATCGAGAGTAAGGAACCCAGCTGATTTTGTTGATTCATATTTTCGTCGATGACGGCCGTACTGACCATCTCCTGTGACGCTGTTCCAATTCCTCTTGTGCCACAGCCGACCGTCGAGGTCGCACGGTCGACCGATCTACACGAATCCTGGAAACTCCATTCCCGTGGCAACGACATTTTTTACTGTCTTCGACGAAACGAGAACCGTAATACATTGGAGTTACGTATTCTTTCTCTTTCACTCTCTCTCTCTCTCTCTCTCTCTCTTTCTCTCTTCCTCTCGTTCTCTCTAACTCTCTTATGCGTTTACGTTTATGTTTAATATTTTTTTAAGGTTTTCAACCAAAAAGAGAAGAAGACTCTTGTCTAATTATCTTTATCTATTTTTTTCTTTTACCTTGCACTCTCACTCTCTCTCTTTCTACTTCACCCTCTCACCCTCTCTCGCTCTCTCTCTCTCTCTCTCTCTTTCATTCGCCCTCACTCTTCCTTTTTTTGCTTGCTTTACATACGTTACCTAACAATCGTCTATATATCTTGATCTATGTATTCGTATACGTCATAAGCTCTATCTATCTATCTATCTATCTCTTTCTTTCTCTCTCTTTTTCTCTTTCTCTCTTTTTAATTCGTATTTTTTTCTCTTCTTTCCCTTGACAGTGGTGTACAATAGTGACAAACAATAAGGAATCTTTTCTTTAAACACACACTCTATTTTAGTCCTTTTCTTTGCAATGTTCTACGTTACGTTGCCTTTTCTTGTCTTCTCTTGCTTTGCCTTGCCTTGCCTTGCCTTCTTGCCAACCCGGTAGCAATGCCTCTCACCATTTAACTTCTTATTCTCCACTGTTCCTTCTGTCACGATCAGACGGTTCCTCGGTAAATACAGAGTGGAAGGGGGTTGCGCACGCACATGAGGTCGCCACGGGGTGGAAACCTACGGGATCGATATGCAGCAGGTACAAAATGATGAAATGACGCACTCTTTGTCTCTCTCTCTCTCTCTTTTATTCCCTTTCTCCTTCTCTATTTTCCTTATTGTGTCTTTCTTTCATTCTTTCTTTCGTTCTTGTCACAATTGCCATGTGTTGTACAACTTTGATCATTGCTCCTCATCAATTTCAATGTTTCAAGAACAATCTAGGTTTAGGATTGCATCTAAGGGATTCTTTCATTTCGTTTGGATTTGGATTCATTCTCATTCCTGTTGATCTACGAGTATGAAAATAATGTGTGATATATATATTATTATTATTATTGTAATATGTTAATAAATCGATACTAAATTTGCATAATGATTATGCAAATTCATCCTGACATACCTTTAATACACCATATCACTTTGTTTTATATAATTTCGAATAAATTTGTGTGTGACACAGTTGTTGCAGGTAATATGATAAAAGAAAAATAAAAAAAAAATAAATCATTTATGTTTGCGTGTAACTGCATTGACTTTATCCTTGGTTATATCTATTATCCCTTAGACAATGTAAGAATCCACATTTAAGTAGAGTTATTAGGCTGTTATTATTGAAACATGGAAGACACGTGGTAACTTGTGGTACCAGTGTTTACCTCCGTTGAAATATGATCAATATTTTAAACAAGTCTGATAAGTCTATATAATATCTAGAATATACGATCATTGTAGATCAAATCCTTATCTCTATCGCAATATTGCAACATATTATCAAATCTAAGGGAAAGGACAGGTGCAAAGTAGAGATCGAATTCGAAAGTTGGTGCCAAAATCTTTGAATTTACGATAGTGGGGGATGAAAATGGAATCTCTCACTTGCGCGCAGCATCCAACTGGATCAATGTATCCCAAGAGGAGGTCAGATCTTGGCTCTGTCCTCGTACTTCGGGCCATTATAACTTGGGCCGTGCCCAAGTACTCGTCTACCTTGTTTCGTCAAATTTTTCAATCATTTTTTGGTGGGTGGATGAACGCGGTGTCGACAATATATTTTCTATATCTAGTTTAATTTTGTCACATTTTTCTTTTTCATTTCTTTCGGTTTTTTTTTTTTTGTTTAAATTCTTTGTCTTACCTGAAAGAGAGAAGAAATAAACCGGAATTTAATTAAACGTCAGGTAGGTCGAGAGAGATCCGTTTAAGGCATGCAAATTTTAACATAGATTTTCTTTCATATTTCGTATTTTTTTTTTAGACTTCACTTTGTTTACCCTAACGCAATGGGAAAATCTAGTAAAATGATAGCATTGATTTGTCTTCTGATGCTTTTCGAAGACAATAGTCATGCCGTGAGACCATCCAGTCACAACAGTCCAACTTTGTTCATGATCGGTGGTGTCCTTTCAAACAACGAAAGCAAAAGTTACTTTGCTGACACCGTAGCCGTGAGCATACATTTTATCGAGACATTATAAATTATTGTTTGATTTGAACAAAGGCTTTGTTTTATTGATACAAGCATAATATAATTGTTATATTTTAGCATTTGAACTTTGATTCGCAATACGTGAACAAAGGTATAACTTATCAGCACACTGTCATCGAAATGGATTCCAATCCGATCAGAACAGCTCTCAGCGTTTGTAAATCTTTAATCGCTCAACAAGTTTATGCAGTAGTTGTGTCCAATCCTCTAACAGGTGATTTGTCACCAGCTGCTGTTTCCTATACGAGTGGTTTTTATCATATACCTGTAATTGGTATCTCTTCGCGTGATTCAGCATTTTCCGATAAAGTACGTCGATCTTTAGATCATACATTACTTGTATTCATAAGAATGTACAAGAAATTCTTTCAAATGGACACAAACATATTTCAAAATATTTTTTCAGAACATACACGTGTCATTCTTACGAACCGTCCCGCCATATTCTCATCAGGCTGACGTATGGGTTGAAATGTTGAAATATTTTAACTACATGAAGATCATATTCATCCATAGTTCGGACACCGATGGTCGTGCTTTGCTAGGACGTTTTCAAACGACCTCGCAAAATTTAGAAGACGACGTTGAAATAAAAGTACACGTAGGTCCATCTGTCCTCTCCTTTCATTTACCTCTAAACATTTTTTAATATCGATAATTTTCTGCCCATAAAAAAAAAAAAAACAGGTAGAATCCGTAATAGAATTCGAGCCGGGTCTTGATAGTTTTATGGAACATTTGATGGAAATGAAAAATGCACAAGCCAGGGTCTGTCTGATGTATGCCACGTAAGTAAAATCAATTTATCAATTAGAATCATTTTATATTTCGAATATAAACATTTGAATACGTTTTGTTTAACTTACAGAAAGACAGATGCAAAAATAATCTTCAGAGATGCAGCATCATTGAACATGACCGGAGCTGGATACGTTTGGATCGTTACCGAGCAAGCATTGGATGCACCTAACGCACCAGAAGGTCTTCTTGGACTGAAATTAATTAACGCGAGTGCAGAGAAGGCTCACATCAAGGACAGCCTGTCAGTCCTTTTGCGATCTCACACGATAGGCACTCCTACATGTATATGCATGAAACTGTGTACATAGTTTCACGATTAGGTAAAACTTCCACTTCACACAATTCCACGATCGCCTGGAATCCCATCAACTATGAAGAAAGGATTGAGATTGCTGAAATTCTTCTTCCCCTGATTATCTTCTTCAATTTTCATCTTCTCGTCACTATCTCTTTACTCTTTACTCTTTTGCTAGCTTTATAATTGTAATATATATTTTTTCTTTCTTTTTTTTTTTTATATCAAATTTTTATTTATCTTGCACATCGTTTCATCTACAAGGTGCCTAACTTTTTTTTTTTTCTTAAAAACTGCTTACATATACAAAACTTGAAACTACTGTCTCATTTCTCAACGTAGTCATCCTGTACTCGTAAGTATATATTTTTCGACGTCCTGATTACATGATCGTTGTCTTTACAAATCTATTTTGTCCATTGAAAAATTAATCGATGATGCGAATACGACACAACTTTTTGTCTAAACAATCATTCACAGTGACCATGTAATCAGACTGCGTCGATATTATAAAAAAAAATATATACGCGTACAGAATCACTGTATGTTAAGAATTGAAAGTAATTTCAGCTTTTTGTTGTACGTAGTTTGAAAAAAAAAACTTAGGAGACCTTAGAACTTGAGAATGCACTTCTTAACAACAATATTTCTTGATTATTACACAGGTATCACTGAGATTAAGAACCAGCATCAATTAATTTGAAAACTTTGATGTATCGATGTTGGTTACAGATCTAAGGACTCTGATTTCATCTCATGGATGTTACTGCATGGAAACGTTGTCCCGTAGAAATTGTGTTGTGTGCATAAGTATATTTAAGTAATCCGATTATTAATTTTTCTGATGTCGAGGGTATATACTTACTTTTCCAGATACGCTTTTGTCTCTGCATTACGAGAAATGAACGAAAGTGAAGAAATCACGAGCGCTCCCAAGGATTGCGGTGATTCCGGAACGATATGGGAAACTGGGAAGAAACTTTTTGAGTATGTCATCGTGTTTTTTTAATTTTAATATTAACAATTTAACATTAGTAAATTAGATATATTATAATTGCGTAATATATACAATTGTATGATTTAAGTTATATCCGTCAACAAGTTTTAACAAATGGAGAAACTGGCAGAGTTGCTTTTGACGACAACGGTGATCGTATTTTTGCCGAATATGATATTATTAACGTTAATGAAAATGGTCGACAAGTTTCAGTTGGACAATACTTTTATCCAACTGTAAGTATTATAAAGATCAAAATTATTTATTATTAAAATTCTATCAAATGAACGAAAATCTCAACATTTGTATGAAATTTGTTCGATATTTTATCAGAATGGAACAAAAATGAAATTAAGAGTTAACGAGTCGAGTATCATTTGGCCTGGACCTTCCAAAAATAAACCCGAAGGTTTAATGATACCAACGCACTTAAAGGTATTGACAATTGAAGAGAAACCTTTCGTTTACGTACGTGAAGCAAGCGAGAGTGAATCTTGCCTGCCTGATGAAATAGCATGTCCTCACTTCAATATTGATGAAAATGAGAGTAAGTAATTTAATCAAATGATGTGTGTACTTGCGTTTAACTGTGAAATTAATTAATGATCATGGAAATAAATGAAACCTTGTAATTTATAGATTTAAAGACGTATTGTTGCAAAGGTTATTGCGTTGATTTGTTGAAAGAATTATCAAAGACTATCAATTTCACTTATAATCTTGCTCTATCCCCGGATGGTCAATTTGGCAGTTATGTCATCAAAAATAATTCAGGTATATTACTAACAAATATTCTCTAATATACATTCATTTGTTTAATTTATTTATTAATCTAACATAGACAAAAAACAAGGAAATCTAACTTTTCAGTTGGAGGGAAAAAAGAATGGACAGGACTAATCGGAGAATTGGTGAACGAACGAGCGGATATGATCGTTGCACCATTGACGATTAATCCTGAACGTGCTGAATTCATTGAATTCAGCAAGCCATTCAAATATCAAGGAATAACTATTTTGGAAAAAAAGGTATCAGAGACAAATATAAATTCCCAATGAAACTCTCATCCCAAGAAAAGATACCTGAATGTTAAATTAATAAAATCTTGTTTGATTCCAGCCATCTAGATCATCAACATTGGTATCTTTCTTACAACCATTTAGTAACACCCTTTGGATCTTGGTGATGGTTTCGGTGCACGTAGTGGCGCTAGTTCTGTACCTCCTCGACCGGTTTTCACCTTTCGGGAGGTTCAAACTAGCTAATACTGACGGCACCGAGGAAGATGCCCTCAATCTCTCGAGTGCCGTTTGGTTTGCATGGGGAGTATTATTAAATAGTGGAATTGGTGAAGGTAAATATGGTCTTCTCTTGTCATCATACTTTGCGTATAAATTAAACGACCTATTAGAAAAAATGTTTACCATTGCTACTAACAAGATTTTAATTATAATGTATTATATTATTTAGGTACTCCAAGAAGTTTTTCAGCTCGAGTATTGGGCATGGTATGGGCAGGGTTTGCTATGATCATTGTGGCATCATATACAGCTAATTTAGCTGCTTTCCTCGTCTTGGAACGTCCTAAAACTAAATTAACTGGGATTAATGATGCCCGAGTAAGTAGGCCCAAATTTTCTAAAAAAAAGAATACGCACACAGATAAAGAATAAAACAATAAATATTATTTTATATGTATTGTATTAAAGCTCAGGAATACTATGGAAAATTTAACATGCGCTACAGTTAAGGGATCAGCAGTGGACATGTATTTCAGGCGACAAGTTGAACTCTCTAATATGTATCGAACGATGGAAGCTAATAATTACGATACAGCTGAAGACGCTATACGTGATATCAAAATTGGGTAGGTATTATTTACACCTGTCCTTCCTTAATATAATTTTCCAAGCAAGAGTGTAAATACGTACAGTATGATAAGTCATTTGTGCCATCTTTAGGAAATTAATGGCATTCATCTGGGATAGCTCACGTTTGGAATTTGAGGCAGCTCAAGATTGCGAGTTAGTAACAGCCGGTGAATTATTTGGTCGTTCTGGTTACGGAATTGGCTTACAGAAAGGTTCACCCTGGGCGGATGCCGTGACTCTGGCAATTTTAGACTTTCACGAAAGTAATAGCAACGCTATGATATCAGTATAAGAATAGATAAATGAAACATGAATATTTTTTTTAACGAATTGTAGTGAAAAAGAAAAGACTTTAAAAAGTAACAAAGAAAAGAAATAACAATTTCAAATGTAATAATTAACACTTCATATATCGTTTTTAGGTGGTTTCATGGAAAGTCTCGATAATCTTTGGATACTACAAGGGAATCTACAACAATGCGAACAATTTGAAAAAACTCCGAACACTCTCGGATTGAAAAATATGGCAGGAGTGTTCATAGTGGTTGCGGTCGGTATCATCGGTGGTATCGGTTTGATTATTATCGAGATGGCGTACAAGAAGCATCAAATTAAAAAACAGAAGAAAATGGAACTGGCAAGGCACGCAGCCGATAAATGGCGAGGAACGATCGAGGTAAACAGCGATCGGCAGCCGATTTCGTTGTTTGATATGTTTCCATCGTTTCTTCAGAAATGTGTGTTTATCAGTAATCCTCAGGAAGCGACGACGAGGTAGCTGCGCTGAAGCATGTCCATTTCCCGAGGGACTTCCCTTCGAACCCTAGTAATAATAATTACGTGATAATTAGCGAGTTGCACAACTGACAGTGTGTAGAAATTATTATGAAGAAGTAGTTGTAGGTAAAATTAGTTGCAGATACATATATACATATATATATATATGCATATACATATTTCATAAAACTTTTATCCTTTCTCTCGAGGAAATACGATACACGTAGGATCATCCTAAAAAACCATACACATAAATAACTAATTAAATTTTTTTTAATCTCTATTAAAAAGATAATTGAAAATATTAAAATTAAATACAGCAAACGTGTATTACATATCTTTGAACGATCCTACGTGTATTCTTACGTAACGTTAAATCGATCATAATAGTCAACATTTTCCTTTCGAAGGATTTCCTTTGCGACAAGATACTTATAAGTTCATTTGTATATAACCCTTCATTTTATTTATGCAGAAGCGGAAAACACTTCGAGCTTCGATAGCTGCACATCGAAGAATTGATAGCAACGGCCTGAACGATCCAACGACCGTCAGCTTGGCAGTCGATACGGTCGCCAGATGCACCGTCTTACCGCGTAGTCCAGGAAGAGCATGGCCTGGAGATAGTGATATACGTCAACGACCAATGTCACGTTCTGAGGACGTAAGATTATCACCTGCCGTTTACACCGCCGATGTATCTCATCTTGTAGTTTAAATTATTATATACATACACACACACACACACACACTGTGTACTTACGTGTTCACAAAAAATAGTTTTTTAATATGTACAACTCTTTCATATATATATATATTAACGCACACTACGAACTGAAGGAATTGTATTAATAGTTAAAATTAGGTCTCGTTCATTGAAATAAAAAAAATTCTTTAATTGTTACAATTTCTATATATATATTTATTTTTTATTTTGTTTTATATTAATTTATTTATTTTATTTTTCATTTTTTAGAATAATCCACTGATGATTTGGGAATCATCATTTTTGAAAGACGCGCCATATGTTCCTGGAAACAATGTATCTTGACTCGGTTGATAATCTATCGACCCGTCAAATCAAATGTATACGTTTAAATATTTTATTGTTAAAATATGTGACAAATTTAATTGTTAATTGAATAGTTTTTTATAATTCAATATCATTTGAATATTTGAATGTAATCTTACAATTTGTATCATAAGAATTTAAAATCCTTAGTTCTCCGATCTGCCGCCATTGTCGAAGTAGCGCTGCAAGCAGTCATTTTTTAAAACACCAAGTTTCTTCTCGGAATCTTCAATTTTCTTCGTTCAGGGCCATAACACACGAGAACGAAGGAATTGTGTCAAATGTGGTGTCAGCTTGTAGAGAGTGTACTGTCAATCGAAAAAGAGTTAACTTATCAACTATCGAATATCGAATTAATATAGTAGATAGTGTTTCGCCATTAAATATCTAATTAATTATTTCGGTAAGGAAATGGCGGATACTACTGTGGATGCAACGAGGCGTTTAAACGTTAAGAAACAGACATTGGACGACGCTTACGCTGCGCCCGCAAATTTTCTCGAAATTGACGTGATTAATCCAATCACACACGGCGTCGGTAAAAAAAGATATACCGATTACGAGGTCCGCATGAGAGTAAGTTGAATAAATTTCTATCGAATATCCGGAGGTTGTCCTCTTTTGGATTTTTCTTGTCTATCCTTTTTTTTAGTCTTTTTTGGAACCTCTTTCTTCTTGGAACTTTACCAAATTATTGATACAAATCAAAGACCTTTGACATTTATCCAAGTAATAATTTATTATACGCACAATCTATCTATCTACCTATTTATTTAAATAAGGACATTCTATTTGAATGAACTTTAATTTCAATTATTATTGTTATCAACTCTACTGTTCATTGCCTCGGTTCTTCCCCCCTGTTTCTATACATCAAATTATAAAACATTACTTTCGTCCAATTTCATTTGTGCATTTATGTTTCGTTATATTATATCTCTGTCCCGGGAGAGAGAAAAAGTGACGATATCGCGAGATATTCTCGCTTATTATCGCATAACATTAGATAAACGAATTTAATGAAATTATCTGTTTTTACTTTAACTCTGTATTCTGAGAGGAGAAGGATACCTTAGTAAATTTTAAGATGTTCCACCAATGTTAATATTTCTAGGGTTTCTGTAATGATGCTTCTGTCTTTACTAATTATTATCTATTACAGAATATATATATCTATAGGATGTCCTCAGTTTTACTTGCCAAATTGTGTCAGTGTATTTTATCTACAAAAATAAGAAAAAAAATGTTATATAAAAACATTGGTCATTTAAAACTCTATTAAAAAGTTAAAATGTCTTGTTCAAAATGACAATTGCCTAAACGAATGCAACCCTGACACTGTTTTTGGAATGAAATGAACTTGTTTCGCATAACTGTGAATGCATATTCAAAAATACTGAATGATAAGATATACTCTTTTGCTACAAAATTTGCTTTGATACTACTCTGTTACAATAGTCAGAGTATTTTTATCTCACATTCTTGGTTTGAAAATACTTTTTGCATTTTTATTAGTTATACCTCGTAAGAAAATTTAAAGAGAATTGTGATATCGATTGAAATTTATTAAATCATTTTGAAATAGTAAACAGCATAGATAAACATTGACAGTGATGAGTAAATAAATGTGAACATATCTATAATTGATATTATAATTTTAGAATAAAACTTTAAATGACCTATATTTATATAATATTTTTTTACTTTTCTTTATGTATAGAATATGTTGACACCCTGTATATATATTTATGTCTTCTAAATTCTTCTTCTTTCTTTCCTTTTTTTTCTTTTCTTATTTTAAAGACAAACCTACCCGTCTTTAAAGTCAAAGACTCGACGGTCAGAAGAAGATACAGCGATTTTGAATGGCTGAGAAACGAATTGGAAAGGGACAGCAAGGTATATCAATCGATTAATATATTCTCTTTACTCAAGGTTTATAATATTATATATTATATTTTTTATTTAAATTGTAGATTGTTGTACCACCATTACCTGGAAAGGCATGGAAACGTCAAATGCCATTTCGAGGAGATGATGGAATTTTTGAGGAAGATTTTATTGAGGACCGAAGGAAAGGTTTAGAGATATTTGTTAATAAGTAAGTATTATCAATTAATATTTTATATATTTAATTGTACTAAAATTGAATACATCTATAAGTTTCAATATTAAATGTTTTAGAATAGCTGGACATCCGTTAGCACAGAACGAACGATGTTTACATTTGTTTCTGCAAGAACCTGTAATAGACAAGAACTACGTACCTGGGAAAATACGTAATACATAAGTAATAATGTTAAGACTAATTCACAAGTATATTTCACCCAGTCTTTGATATTTAAGCCATATTTCATTATTTTAATAATAATGTTTCATTGAGAGATTCGGAAAGATCCTTCTTTATATATACATACATATATGTATATATGTTTATGGTTTATGTATATGTATATGTATATATATTTTTTCATATTATATAATTGAGCTTTTAGTCCTGTGATGTTTAATCAAGTATCTTGATTTTGTAATAGTTATGTTTAAATCGTTTTCTTTTTTTTTTTTTTCAAATTAATGTGTGAAGGATCTTTTATCAAAAAATTGAAATATTAGTTAACTTAATTAAGTTAACTTTCTAGAGAATTTATAAACGATCTCAACAATAATAATCTACACATCAGGCAAAAAATGAATTATTAAGGTGAATCACTATAAATAATAATAATAATAATAATAATAATGATAATAATAATAAATGAAAAAGAAAAGAAAGACAGAATTTGTGCATGTATAAAACGCAACACACAGCGTTGTTACACTTTTGCATAATAAATGATGCACAAATTTCTGTTCATTAAAATATGGCTTATGGAAATTAAAAAAGATTAAAAAAAAAAAAAAGAATAAAAATTAATAATAATAATATTTATGTACAAGTTGCTCGGTAGAAAAGTGCAAAACAGAAATAATTATATAATAATAGTTGATCCAAATCTGCTTTTTCGTACTTTTATTGGATAAACTACCTGCAAATTTCTCAACAAAAAACTTTCTCACTCTTAAGTAATGAAATTATTGCAACATATCTTGTTGTTTCTAATTTCTTTATAACTTTTGAGTTTTAACATTGTTTCTACCAATGAATATTTTCATGGACAACTTGTACGAATCTATTTTCTCAAATAATTTATGTACAAAGGTGTAAAACTCTAAAATACGAATTTTCCTTTTAATTAGTAACTAAATAATAATTTAAATCAAAATATTGAGTTTTTAAATAATTATAATAATAATAATAATAATAAATATTAATATAAATATAGTATATAATATATCTATTTGCTAAAAGGAATATTCTTGAAAAACATTTGTACATCTAAATATTCTGAATCTTTTTGTCGTGTTTGAATTTTTCGTTTCGAACACAAATGAAATAAAGTAATTATTGTTACTATTATTACTATTACGATTATTGTCATTGATATTGTTTGAAAATTAAGAGTAAAATTATTGACTTTTATACAATGGCCACATTTTTTTCAAATTCGTGTATTATACGAGTTTTGTGTTAAAAGACAACCTTATTGTTTGCATGAAACATTATTTTTTCATAAATATTTAGAATATAACAATATGGAATCTAAGCAGGTACAATCAATGGGCACACAATAACACTTCAGTCTTTAATTATTTAATAATTATTAATATCATAAGCCTACCTTTACAACTATTATCTGTGCACAAAAAATATTAATGAGTTTTTGAAAAAACAATTTCTTTTCTTTCCTTTATTTTTATTATGTTTTTTTTTCTTTTTTTTTTTTAAAATAAGAATGAGTATTAAATTAATAATATATCTAAAATTTAAGACATACTTTTTTATTTATCAGTCTCTTAAAGGGAAAAAATATCGTTAAAATTTTTTCAATAAAAACTTTAAAATGGTTAATGCTTGTTAAACAAAAAAGAAAAATAATTTAAGTTCATATTGCTATAGATAATAATTGATCTGTAATTGTGTTTCATTTTCGTTCTAATCTACGTCAGAAATGGGTAATTCATATGTCTTTATTATATATATATATCTTGACTGGTCTTAATGAGTTGCCTATTTCGGAAGTAATTTTCTATGTACTTGTTAACACAGCTCTCTTCTGAAAATTAAAAATGAAGAGTAAATTATAATATAGATAGGAATGATTATAAAAATTGAGATAAAATGTTATTTAATTTTTCAACTGCTGAGTACTCAAAAATAAAATATCACATCAGTCGTACCCCAACTTTCATTAGATGCCTAAAGGCACTATTTGCAGTCAAAAGATTAAATATAAATAAATAATATCTTACCAGGAAATGTATTTTCAATGATAAGCATATCAGCAATATGCTTAGCTACAGCTTTAAATAATTGGCGATCTTTGATTCGTCTTTTTTTATAGAATGGCATTAGATATTTGACAATCCATGGAGCTATTCTTTCTTTACAAGCAGTTAAATGTTCTTCTATACAAATTGGTGAATCAGGCATCATTTCTTCTTCGTCAGATTCTCCAAACAATTCAATAAATTTTCTTTTAATTCTACCATGTTTACGATAATTTGTCAAAGATAATTCGGTCAATTTTCTTTTTAATTTAGAAACTTGATGTACTCTTTCGACAAACCAAATACCATCCGCTCTTTTCTTTTGTTTATTTTCATTTGTAGGTTCTTGTTTGCACTTAACAGTTGTATCTTCTTTATTAAGTTCAGTTGGTGGTTTATCCACTCTACTTTTCATTTCCTTATAATAACTAAAACTAAATTTTCCTTGAGCAGGAGAAGACATTTTTACAGTATTATTACTCTTTGGAATATTATTGCTTTCTTCTACACGTTTTAAATTAGAAATCAACGGGTTATCCGTTTCCAAACTCATTTTGCTGATTTCATTGTCAACACTAGCCTTACTTATGCCTGAATGTTTTTCGATTAATGTTGTCAAATCACTACTGTCATCACTCTCACAAAACATATCTTCCATATGTTGTAAAAGTGAATCTTGCGAGATATCATCATGTTTATCGACAGGCTCAACAGTTGGTTGCTGAACAAATTTATCAGTTGAAAGTATTTGAGTTAAAATAGTTGTTTCTTGACTTTCCTCGTTAAATATTAATTTATCAGTAATCTCTTCTTTAAATACAAGTGTTTTAACGCTTGCATTGTCTTGCATGGAAATGTTTGATTCTTCTATACAAGGGGGTGCCTTCTTATCTACAGATAATAGTTCCGTCGCATTAAATAATTCTTCATAATTAGATGTAATGCAAGCGTCTTGCATAGTATTTATTTTACGGTGATCACAGGAATTAGTTTTTAAACATGAACTATTAGTTTGTACACCAACATCAACTTTATTAGATGGTGTTTCTAATAGCATCACTAACTGTTTATACACTTTTTTTTGTGAAGTATGGGACTTAATATCTGAAATCTTTAAAAAAATGATTACAGACTTGTAAATAATGTCTCTTCTCAATGGTATATCTTACCATTTTAAACATGTGTTGTCTATACAAAGAAGCTTCTAAAGAACATCTAACGGCATCCAATTCCATTTGATCTGCGCATTTTTTTAATTCGTAACTTTGAGCTTCTTGATTTTTTTGTTTGTAACATACTATGTAATTATTCAATAAACATTCGTGTAGATACGAGAAGTACACTGCACGTACCTGTTTCAAATATATACACCTCGTCTTTAATTTTATTCAATATATGAAATATTTGAAATTAATTTCAAACATACTCATACCTCTATATTTATATTTATATATACACATACATATAAATATATATACAAATATATATATACACATTATATATGTATATATTTATATAATAATATATTATGTGTATTTATATATTTTTTTTATATAATAAAAATTATATTATAATAAAATGAAACATGCCATTGCAGTAAGTCGTAAGAATTCATGATTGGGAGTAGAAGGTAACAGAAAATTGTTGTCTGTTATTGATGGTAGTGTCATAGGAAGGATCTTGTCGAGTTCATTCAAACTAGCATCTTCGTCTATTTCAGCTTCGTTAACCTCTTTTTCTTGCTTCAATGTAAATGGCAATGTTATATCCATCGATTTCATTGCTGTCATGTTCATGTTTAATTTAAAATTATCATTTAATTGTTACTTAATAAATGACCATTTTAATTTCTCTTTCTCTCTCTATCCCCTTCTCTTTTACTTTCTTTCTCTGTCCCTCTCTCTTTCAATGTCTCTTTCTTCTATAATAAAAAATTATTTATATGTTGGACACACATATAAACATTTAATCAAATATATGATACATAATACGATGCACATTTTGATCTATTAAACAAATGTTCTGTTAACTCGCGGTAACTGTTTTCTTTTACAGATTTAAAATGTTTATAACTTAACACTCTATATCAATTAACAAGAAAAAATATTTACGTTTTTTTTTTAAGAATGGTTAGTAATATATTGAACACTGACACCAAGTGGCAATCTATGAAAACATCAAACAAGAATTTCTATTCTTCAGATAGGCATATTTGTTTTACAAAAATTAATGTTTTTAATTGATAATTTATATTACAAATATAACACCTAAGTAAATTTAGAAATATTTCCAAAATTAATATCTCTTTTATTTTTTATTTAATTTGACATTATTATATCCGTTTATGCATCCACATGCATTCGCTTGTAATAATATTTGTTAATTTACAATATTTTATTAAATAAAGAGAATTATTCGATAAATATTATCAATATTAAAAATAATACGAATAATGTTTTCACTGCAAACGCAAAAATATTTTTTATTTCATAATGTTTATTTTTTTTTTATTTTTTTATAGAACAAATTCTATCGGTATGGCAGATTCCTGTAAATGTTATCAACTATCATTATTGACTTTTAATTCGATTGAATTAAATCATTTAGATCATATATTGTATAGTTATTGTTTCACTTATCATTGCTCATTATTGTGTCAATATTATTTGAAGATAAAAGAAAAATTGGACAACAAATACCATCTATGATTCCTGCAATTAATGGTTTCAGTCGAACCATTGGTAACGTGAAAGTTCAGAACTCCTTTGAAAAGCTCAACAAGGAGTCACATCCACGTTCTTCATTTTAACAGGTATATTTTAATATCTTTAATATTTTGACATTTTAATCAATATTACATATAATTATAAAATAATAATACATTTTCTATCATTTTTTTAATCATATATTTTAATGATATCTTATGAGTATTATATTTTATACGAAATTAAGTGAGGTTAGAATTTAATGATTAGAAGCTAACAGATTTTCTTTTCTACAGATATAATTAATCATTAATAATAATTTATTGTTTTTGTAATATCGATAAAAAAAAGTATTTACTCTTTCTCAGCAATTAATATTTTAGATTATAAACAGTACATCTGTTTAATCTTAATTAGTTTTTTAGTTTTTATATTGCAACATGCTTAACATATTTTTGTAATCATTAAAATTCCATTAAGGCGTAAAAAATATGTTCTAATGTATATAAAATAATTATCTCAATTTATTTTTGAAAATATCATCAATTTAATAATGATTAACATTAATATTAATAATATATATTATATAGGTTAGGTAATTTTCTCAAATGAATAATTAATTATTCATTGTCCTTAGAGAAGAATATTAATGGATTTAATGATATAATTATAAATTTCAATACTTAAATATAGAAAATATCTGAAATATTTTGTTTAACAGTATAAGGACAAGTAGATCTTTGACATCATGCCGCCAAAAAAGTCTATGGAAGAGACTGATCGGTTAACCCGTATTGCTATTGTAAATTCAGACAAGTGCAAACCTAAAAGATGTCGACAAGAATGCAAAAGATCTTGCCCTGTAGTAAGAATGGGGAAACTTTGTATAGAAGTAACTCCATACAGTAAGAAGGCATCTATTTCTGAAGAATTGTGTATCGGATGTGGTATTTGCGTGAAGGTAAATAGAAATATAATCAATTTTGTTTTTTTTTTTGAATGAAATATTTCTCATTTTCAGCATCTTTAACAATTAGTAGATATACTTATCTCTAACAATAATCTAGATTTGTTATTTAATCATAGTGTCTAAATGAATGGCTTATTTTTTCAGAAATGTCCATTTGAAGCCATTTCCATTATCAATCTTCCTAGTAATTTAGAAAAAGAAACGACGCATCGTTATTCCAAGAATTCATTTAAATTACATAGACTTCCTATACCACGTCCTGGTGAAGTGTTAGGTTTAGTCGGTACGAATGGTATTGGAAAATCCACGGCCCTTAAAATCTTGGCAGGAAAACAAAAACCAAATTTAGGTCGATTTTCTGTATGTATCCTAATCTTGTTATATGTATATATATATATATAATAAGTTTTTATTTTATATATAATTGCATTATGTTAATATGAAATAATATTTTAGGATCCACCGGACTGGACAGAAATATTAGGTCATTTCAGGGGGAGCGAATTACAAAATTACTTTACCAAAATTCTTGAAGATGATTTAAAGGCTCTCATTAAACCTCAATATGTAGATCAAATTCCTAAAGCATTAAGAGGAACTGTTCAACAATTTTTAGATAAAAAAGATGAATGTAAAAATCAAGTAGAAATTTGTCAAATGCTGGGTATTTATTTTTATTACATTAAAATAAAGTATAATAATTATTGTGTGTGTGTTTTTTTTCTAATGTATTGATATTTTTATTGTAGATTTAATGCATATACTTGATAGAGGTGTCGAGGCTCTTTCAGGAGGAGAACTTCAACGTTTTGCTTGTGCTATGGTGTGCATTCAAAATGGTGATATTTTTATGTTCGATGAACCGTCTTCATATTTAGATGTTAAGCAACGTCTCAATGCAGCTGTAGCTATCCGATCTCTAATTCATCCAGATAAGTAAGTTAATCATAAAATGCAAATCAGAAAAATTTCTAATATATTTTCAACATAAAATTAATATCTTCTTTTTTATTTATAGATTTATAATCGTGGTAGAGCACGATTTATCTGTATTAGATTATTTGTCCGATTTTATATGTTGTTTGTATGGCGTTCCCGGTGCTTATGGTGTCGTTACTATGCCTTTTTCCGTACGAGAAGGTATAAATATATTCCTGGATGGGTTCGTTCCTACGGAAAATTTGAGATTCCGTGAGGAATCTTTAGTTTTTAAGGTTGCTGAAAGTGCAACTGAAGAGGAAGTTAAGCGTATGAACCATTATGAATATCCAGCTATGGTCAAAACCATGGATTCTTTTACATTGCATGTAGAAAAAGGACAATTCACGGATTCGGAGATTCTTGTACTATTAGGAGAAAATGGAACTGGAAAGACAACATTCATTAGAATGTTAGCAGGAAATTTACCTCCTGATGATGGATCAGGTATAATATATAATTTCAATGAGATCAATTTTATACATTTATTTATTTATTTGAAACGTTTGTTTTAACAGTGATGATTAATATTTCTTTTTATATTTCAGGAAGTATTCCACAATTGCATATAAGTTACAAACCACAAAAGATCAGTCCTAAGTCTCAAGGTGTTGTGAGACAATTGCTACACGATAAGATTAGAGATGCTTACATTCATCCTCAATTTGTAACCGATGTGATGAAACCATTGAAAATTGATGACATCATGGATCAAGAAGTACAAAATTTATCTGGTGGTGAATTGCAACGTGTTGCCATGGCTCTTTGTCTTGGTAAACCAGCAGATGTTTATTTGGTCGACGAACCTTCAGCATATTTAGATTCCGAACAACGTTTGGTAGCTGCTAAGGTTATTAAAAGGTATATTTATAATTAAAATTTCATTTGTCTATATTATATAAGAGAAAATTAATTATTCAAGAATTTAGATAAAGCGATTTTAATTTCAATTTGATATTTTAGGTTTATATTACACGCAAAGAAAACAGGATTTGTAGTAGAACACGATTTTATTATGGCAACTTATTTAGCTGATCGTGTTATTGTATTCTCTGGTACACCTTCTTTGAAGACGACTGCACATAGTCCGCAATCTTTATTGAATGGTATGAACAGATTCTTAGAATTATTGGGTATTACTTTCCGAAGGGATCCTAATAATTTCAGACCACGAATTAATAAGAGTCAATCAGTTAAGGTATGGGTAATATATTATTATTATTATTATTATTATTATTATTATTATTATTACATTTTTCATAAGAATATTATTAATATAAATATTTTTTATTTGTTTTATTTATCTATTTATTTATTTATTTATATAGGATTTAGAACAGAAAAGAGCTGGACAATATTTCTTCTTGGAAGAATAAAAAGGAAATGTTGCCGTTCTTGTATACGAATTGAATAGCAACATATGCAAGATAACATTAAGATATTTCGGTGGACTTTATACTTTACACGCATTGGTAAAAAATATCTTAGATCGTCGTGATAATTCTTACAATAACAATAATAATAATAATAATAATTGCATTTTATGCGAAGAGATGTGAGACGTTTTATTTTCCAATTGAAAAAAATAATTTTCTTGTACGTCTTACCAAACTTTTTTCATTAATTATATATATATATATATATATATATGAAAACATGAAAACATCACATCGTGAAATAATTATATCTGTGGAAAAAAAATACATAAAAAAAAGATGAAGGAGAAAAAGAAGAAAAAAGATAGCTGAAAGAGAAAAAGAAACTATGAAAAATAATTTAACACATGCAATATGTAATATCTTTTTGTATAAAATAAAATTCATTATAATACCAATATTTGTGCGCGCGTGTAGAATTAATTTATAATTAATAAGGTAAAAGACAAAGTAAAGAAGAAAATGAGAATAAAATACAAGTATCGTGATTTCTGTGTAATAATTGCTATGCAATATACGATCCATTGTAAGGATATAATGAAAATATATGCTATGTCATAAGAAGGAAATTATTATATTCAAATATCTCCTATCTTTATTATTTTTTGTTCTTCCTTATGCAAACAATAAACGCGATAGCACTTGCCTAATTTATATTTATTTGAATAATGTTGAATTAATGATCGTTATTTATCATTTATTAATGATATTCCATGTATCGTATTATAATAATGTAATATTTTACAAAAACGGTAAGTTTTAACACATTAACCAAAATCTCTATGTAAACGTATAAGATATTAGGTTCTTTTTTTTTCTATCGTTTTTTGGAAACAAATATGTAAATATGGATAGATAAGCTATAATTGTTTGGAAAATATATATATATATAAATAAATAAATAGCATGCTTATCAATATAAATGTGTTTACTTCGAAGAAATATTGTTTTTTATTTTTTTATCTTTTTTTTTTATCAATAGATTAAAACCCGGAAATATTTTAGATAATTTTAAACGATTATTCGTAATAATAATATGCACATTTCTAATAATTATTCATAACCATTCATATAAAAACTAAACCGAAAAATGTACTAGTGACATTTGAACAAAATCATTCAACATGTCGAATTTATTAAATACTTGTTTAATCCTTCCTTTCATCGTCTTATTAATTTCCACCGAGAT
The DNA here is from genome assembly GCF_001465965.1 of Polistes dominula. Next base: position 642,029 of record NW_015148985.1, read on the forward strand.
CCAATGTAATCGTAAGTTTTAACAATTTTACTTTGTATTTTTTGTAACTTCAATGAAATTACAAATATTCGTAATTGAAATTATTTCGGTGTTTGATATATAAATATAATAATATAATAAATATATTTTATATACAATGTAATTTATTATATATTATAAATAATATAGATGTAATATATCTACGCGCTAATAATCATATATAATATCTAGTCATATAAAAATATAATTTTTTTTATTTCAAATTTTTATTTAAGGAAATACAGTTACAATTAAACTTAATAATAATGTTTTATTTTTTATTATAAAGAAAATTTACATTACTTAGAAAACAACAAAGTACTTCATTCATTATATTTCTATTTCTGTGTATGTGCTTCATCATATAATTATATATTATTAACAAAAATACACTGGCAATATTATCCGTCAAAATATTCATTTTCGCGTATTCTTTTAATTCATTCATATCTTTAAAGATACATGCAAATGGTAATCTGCCAGAAATACCATCTTCATCAAATTTTGACCGCACGCGGTACCATCAGCAGTAATTTCGATCTCATGAAAGGTGTTTTCAGTTTCTTCATCAGAGTATGAAATAATTCTCATTTTACATTATTTTGGAGAAAATAATGAAGGGAAAAAAATATAAATTTTAAACTCTCTGTGATTTTTAAATAAAATTTTTGAAATTCAATAATAAAATTAATTAAATTAAATATTACCACAAGCGCATAGTAAAAATAATTTTATATGTAATATATTGTATTTTACATATATGTAATTATATGTAATATATGTATAATGCTTTTGAGTAATATATATATATATATATCAGAAATAAAAAGAGGGTGGAGAGGTAAATAAAATATTAATAAATGCATTTATAATATATATACAAAATAACAAAAAAACTAAGAAATCATATCATTATAAATGAATATATAAATATTTATTTATAAAATTATATTATATAAATATTTAAACATTTATAAATATTCATTTATAAAGATATGATATAATTTTTATCTAAACAATATCAAATATAATTGTTTTCTAAACGAAATTAAGAAGCAATCAAAATGACTTCTTTGGGTAATTTGGTGTGTTAATATAAACATTTATTATATTTTATTAATTTGTTTTTTTTTCTTTGTAATTTTTTTATTTTAGAGAGGAACCAAACGACAGTACAGCCTATAAGAACTGCAAGGGCCACAAATCAACCGGTTGTTTTATCGACACCAAAGGAATGTTTTCGTGACTGTGATGGAGCACAACCACTTTATTGTTACTATCACTTCAAATTGGAATATTTTACAACCATGGCAACGTATGAACTTTACAAATATTTTTTGTTTAATAATTAAAAGATATTTCTATTTTAATTCAATGCGGTATAAATAACGTCTTCTGGTTAGTGAACAAAATAGATCAATCACGAAGCAGCGGTGTGTGTGAAAACATTTAAAATTTTAAAAAAATATATCTATGCATATCACACAAGTCAGAAGTGAAACCTTCAAATGAGCAAATTTCGAGGATATAATTTATTATATAATATTATTATAATATTATTTGTACTTTTAATTTGTCCGTTTCCTTTCCCCACTACATCCCGATTTTGTTTTCTCACTACATCAACGCGTTTCATTTTTTCAAATCACACCCATTCTAAAGAAGTTTTCACTTCAAAAATTAAAAAAGTGTTTAATATCATCTTGTGTTTGTGATATTTATAAAAATGTTTAATAATTTTCTGTAGTCCTTGCAACATCTGTCGAACGAACAGTTTTGAGAGATCAAAGAATCAATCGGCTTGTGAATGTATCACGGGAGATGGCTATGAAAAAACTATATTTTCAATCAATCGTCAATTTCCTGGCCCAAGTATACAGGTAAATTATTAAACAAACAAAATAATATAATTTGGAATAATATAAATATAAATTTTCAATACAGATTTGTTTTATTTATTCGAAAACAAAGTAAAGTAGTTAATCAAAGTATCAAATATAAAAATGTATTTAAATTACCTTACAAAAGTATTCTCATTATTTTGTTTATTTCATAGGTCTGTCAACACGATAAAATTATAGTTGACGTAGAAAATGCAGCAGAAGGTACAGATACAACAATCCATTGGCACGGAGTTTTCCAAAAGAATTATCAATATTATGACGGTGTACCTCACATAACTCAATGTCCAATTTCAGCACCTAATACATTTAGGTACAATTTCTAGATTATTTTTCATTTAAAAGTAATAGATCATGGATAATAATTCGTTATTGAATATAATTTAATTTTTTAATTTCATTACTTTTTTAAGATACCAATTTGGTGTGGAAAATGCTGGAACACATTTTTATCATTCTCACTCAGCATTATATATGATGGATGGACAACAGGGACCTTTGATAGTACGTTCGCCTAAGAGTCAGGATCCTAATAGAAATTTGTACGACGAAGATACATTTGATCACGTGATATTTTTGAGCGATTGGATGCATTCATTAGCAATAGAACATTTACCTGGAACATTTGCTGTGAAGCCTGGTCAAACTCCTGATAATTTTCTTATTAATGGTCTAGGACAGTACACGGTAGATATTGTTTATAATGTTTATTTTGTTGTTGTTGTTGTTGTATCTAACTATTATCATATAATAATATACTTGTTATTATAAAAAAACATGCAGGATCCAAATACAGGTACAACAAGTAATACACAACTGGCATACTTTAGCGTTGCTAGCGGTAAGAGATACAGGTTCCGAATGATCAATTCATTTGGCACAGTATGTGCGTCAGAATTCTCTATACAAAATCACAAATTAACTGTAATTGCAACTGACGGTGAAGATATACAGCCAGTGGTAGTTGATAAAATTATTAGCCTTACAGGTGAAAATAATTGCATTGAATTTCGATACGTATTTTCATGTTTTTATAGTATAATATATTATATTTAAAAATTATATTCGATAGGTGAACGTTATGATTTTGTTTTGAACGCCAATCAACCTAGCAGTTCATATTGGATTCAATTGCGAGGTCTTGATGAATGTGCGGCCTTAAAAATTTCCCAATTAGCTGTACTCGTTTATGACAACAAAGTAGTTTTACCGCAAGCAGCTAGACCTACTTATGATAATCCTATAAGCACTAATACTGACATTGTAAGTGTATGCATTTATTTGATAATATATTTATTTTATTATTGAGTTTCAATTAGAAATTTATTTTCAGGAATTGAATTCGTTAACTGGCAGAGATTGTGGCAGTCAAACATTGACAAATCGCATTTGTATAAATCAATTAAAGTACGCGAAAAATACACCCCAAACGGAACGAAAAACATTCCCGGATGTTCGTTTTTACTTACCTTTCAATTTCTTTCAATACAAAAAATCAATGTTTGCTCAAAACTCTGAAGATAGGTTCTTTAGTAAGTCAAATAAAATATGTCAAACTTAATTTTTAAATCGAACCTAATGATTTAATGAAATATATATATATATATTACTTTTATTTTCAGTTGCCAATGATAGGACTGTAATAACAAGTTTAGTTTCCAATATCAGTTATTCTGAACCAGATTCACCACCAATATCGCAATACAACGGTTACGAACAGCTTTGCGGTCCTGAGAAAGTTTCTACTTGTACAACACCGTGCTTCTGCACACATGTTCTAAATATTCCTTACAATTCATTAGCTGAAATTTTGCTATGTGATGTAGGTAAGAACAATATCATTTCGTTAACTTATGCATAAGATTTTTATCATTTTTTTTTTTTATAGCCAAAGAGGCCTATCGATATACGTAGGATTATAATATTCATTCATAATTCTAAACAATTTGTAAAAACATTTGAAAACATTTATATTACAGATGCGAGTCAAGGCTTACATCATCCCTTCCATTTACACGGTTACAGTTTCCAGGTGATGGCGATAAGAGAATTTAATGGTAGTAAACCCAATCTGACACAACGAAGTGAATTCCTTCGAGACTACGACGCAGGTCTTAGAAGTGGTAGATATAATCAACAAGCAAGAAAAGATACCATTAAAATACCGGTTGGAGGTTGCGCGATTATACGTTTCTATACGGATAATCCAGGTATGAAAACCTTTGAAGTTGATACTTTGATTAATTTTGTTTTATTAATTCAACTAATTATTATTATTATTATTATTATTATTATTATTATTATTATTATTATTATTATTATTATTATTATAGGATGGTGGCTATTTCATTGTCATTTCTTATGGCATACGGTATCAGGTATGGACGTAGTTGTTCATGTAGGTGATGAATCAAATATGCCACCGGTACCACAAACTTTCCCGGTTTGTGGTAGTTACAAGCCGGAGGTGTATATTTAAAATATTCAAAATCCAAAGATTGCTGTAACAAAGTTTATTCATACTAAGCTATCCAATTTCTGACTACTGATATGAAAATATGATTTTATTTTTATCGTTGCTGTTAATTTGTTAATTGTTAATAATTTGTTAATTGTTGTTCATACAAACAATTTGATATTGCTACTTATATAATTATATTGTTATCGTTGATATATTTATTGTTAACTGTGTGCATTTATATATATATATATATTATACACTTTATTCCCATGTCAACCCTACGCGGGTTTTTAACATAGCCTCCTTGCTACTACTTTATTTTTCCTATTCTTCCTCTCCTTCCTTCTTCCTCCACTCCTTCCTTCCTCCTCCCCTCCTTCCTTCTTCCTTCTTCCTCCTCTCCTTCCTTCTTCCTCCTCTCC
>NW_015148985.1:656202-689493 GCF_001465965.1 Polistes dominula
TATATATATATATATAAACGTTATTGTTAGGAATAGGTAACTACAAAATTAGGATGTTTTTATTGTCATCCCTCACAGTAGAAAAAGAAAAAAAAGAAAAAGATGAGGTGGTGGTAGAACGTTTGGTTGGTAGAAGAGAGTCAATTCTACAGACAATAATACCAGTTTTATGATCGTTTCTTAGCCGGATATAGAATCTTATCAATTATGCATTCACTTGGGGTTGATATCTTTAGAACAGTTGGTTCTCTCTTAAGAACTGATATCGTTTCAGTTTATTAAACAGCAGAAAATCATAGATATCACTTTTGTTTGTTTATTTATTTGTTTAATAAATAAAACAAACAAAATATATCTTTAACTCTACTTAACATATTATTTTAAATGAATAACATTTGTCATTGAAAATATAAATATTGGATTGTGATAAGTAAATGATTGCGGATTTTGTCGATAATTGGTCTTTTAAAATCAATCCACTTAGCAATGCATTGTGCAATAAAGCACAATAAATAAATACTATATATATATAAAGCATAATAACAATAAATAAACAAATAAAGCATTGTACAAAGCAATGACCTAGTTGCCAACCCAATATTTATCATAAAGTAATTAATAATTAATTTTTAAATCAAATTAATTCAATGTGAATGTCAACTATGGTTTGATGAAGAACAAACTTTCGTATTGTTAAAAAATAAATTATTATAAATTAATTTGTAAGATTAGGGTTGATGACAAATGATTGATTTACCTGACTGAACCGGAAGTTACGAGGAATGGCATCGGCGTAGGACATGGGCTCAATGGCGAACTGCTCACCGAACTTCTTGTACTGCTCAACACAGAATGTGGACATTGTGGTGGACCAACGTGCGAACCATTTGCACCAGTTTTACTCATCGTACGACTTTTCAAACAGGGTATCCTCGGCCATCCGCTGGCACTCTTTCCTGAAATTCCTGTAATTGTTACAACAAATAACAAAACCTAAGCATCACAACGATCAATAGTAAACAAATGAAGTTTGGCAATACGAAAAATAATGTTCCAGGTTTTTTTTAATGTTTTAATTTGATCAACAATTGAGTATAATAATCTTTTTTTGAATTTGATTGATGTTTTGGGAATTAAATTCTATTTGTTTGATTTTAAAAAATAAATTTAACAAGCCATGTTATTTTGTTTTTAAAAACAATACACACCAAACACATCACTTAGTGTACATTTAATTTCCAAAGTATCGCAAACTTTGTTTTCTAACGAAGTCTACGTAATTCTTATCTAATGAATACTTCGTTTAAACAAATTAATTATAATCTAAATACATTTATTAAATATTGTAATAAAATATGTATTTTAAATATGGGTTTGAAGGGGTAACTCATCAAATTCGATTCATTTGATTGAAATTTGTAATTTTTATTGAAGTTTCAGCATCTTTCACAGACAGGGAATCTTCTCGAGTCTCTTGCAGGGAATCCTCAGCAAGAAGATATTTAAAAAGTGAAACGGATAGACAATGGGTTGAGTCCAATCTTGAGGAAAGGAACTTGAACAATAGCCTTGCTAAAAGAAAGATAAGGGGAAAAAAGAAAAAAAAGGGACCAGGTCTCTGGTTTCCATTGGGAAATGGTTTGAAGAAAGATTTCAAGATTTCAAGATCTTCAAATGAAGATTTTTCTCCTTTTCTTTTTTTTTTTCTTTCTTTCTATCTCAAGATTTCTGGATCACTCATCAAAGGCAGATTAAATTTCACGATAGTCTTCGACTTATCAATCATATATCTGACTTCAAACATGATATCTATTTCAGTGATGAATCATTTTGTCTTTTTTGCTGATCAGTGAGTTTAAATTATATATAAAACGATAAAAAAATATTTTATTTATTAGATAGTTGATAAAATAAATTTTATATAATATTTAATGTTTTTATTTGGATTCATAGTGGTAACAAAATAATAATATTAAAAACGTCCAATCAAAATTGGTATAATATTTATTTATGATATTTTAATATTTATTACAATATTTTATTTATTTAATTAATAAATATAATATAATAAAAAAAAATAAAAATAATATAATAAATAAAAAATTATTATTATGATTATTATGATTATTATTATTATTATTATTATTATTATTATTATTATTATTATTATTATTATTATTATTATTAGTTGGCATTAGGNTTATTATTATTATTATTATTATTATTATTATTATTATTATTATTATTATTATTATTATTAGTTGGCATTAGGAACTCGAAAGTTCATTGTAATAAATAAAAAATATAAATTTTTTATTATTTAATAGTTTAAATATTTTAATATTTATTATATTTTATTTATAATATACAAAACTTTGATTAAATTATTTGGTAATTCATAGATCGAATTAAACAAAACAAAACAAAACAAAACAAAACAAAACAAGTTATCTCGTGGATTACAGATTGTTTGATTTATTGAAATTGTCGTGAAGAAAAACAAATCATTCGATGAAAAAAAAAAAATCTTCAATAAAACTTTTTTTCTTTTTTTTTATCATAACAAACAAGAGTAGAAATTAGCTGAGAGACGAAAAGACGATTAAAAAGCCTCGACGAAAAGACGTCTTAATGACGTTAGTTGAGGCTCCGCATCGTCTTCGAAGAGAAGAGAAAGGGTGTAAAGGGAATTGGAGAGTGGACGAGTTAGAGGGATGAGGGATGGGGGAATGAGGGATAGAAGAGAGAGGGGTTGTGGATCGAGGGCAACAGATGTCATGGACCTCGAAGGGTGGTTGTTGGGTCGACCCAGTTCGTTTCTGAGTGCAAGTGCTCTGACGTTCACGAATCCTTTCGTCCTTCTCGTTATAGTTACGAGCTTTAAGGGATGTTACAATTCAAATGATTTTTTTTTTTCCTAACACTTATGTCATACTTAGATGCTTAACTATTTTTATTTTTGTTATTTACAGATAAACCCATTTAAGAAGAACCCCCATAGAATTCTACAAGATTTACTGTTATTGGTTTATAGAAAATAGATTTTTTTTATGTATACAGGAAATAAAATAGGTTAGAATTTTTTAGATAGTAATTTCCAAATACAATTATCAACATTCTCTTTTTTTTTTTTTTACAACTTAAACTACAATCTGATCTTCTTTAAAGATCAATTTAACATCTTAATTGGTGTACAGTTATCAATGATTGAAAATACTTCACATTAAAAGGTTCTCGAGATTTTGTAGACAACTTATTTTTTTTTTTTCAGATTGTAATACAAGAATTACTGCAATCCAAAATAATTTTGCACTTAAATAATTATATTTTTAATATTACTTAGAAACAATTTACAGATTACGATGCACTTATTGTCCTTAATACTTTGAGTCAAAAGAAATACTAAATTAACTAATCAGAAAATAACGTGTCATTTATTATATAATTTCCTGTATTATCATCTAGGAACAATTTACATGTACTATTTATATCGAATAAAATGATACGATAAATTATGAGAAACATTTTAATAAGCACGCGTGTACGTGTGTGTTTAGTTCCGATGATGAACAACTAAACAAGTTAGTAGAGTGATTGAGTATTTTAATGAAATGCATTGTTCCACGTGTACGTGTATATAGGTATACACGTAGGTATAAATGTATAGGTTATGATGAAAAGACACTTATCATGATTACGTAAGAATCAACGATAAGTAGAACGTTTATTTCGTATTCGCACCCTCAATGAGAATAATTTGTCTTTATCATTGTATCTCATCATTACTACGAATTTCTATACACGGTTCAAATTTCTGAATTGTTTTATAATAGAAAAAACGTAAACGGTAATATCCTTAATGTTTTATTGAAAAGCAAATAGGACTTTCCTCTACATTCGTTTCATGTATTCATTTATTTTTTATTTCTGAGTAAGAACAGATCGATAAAACGTTTCCCGGAATCATTTAAATTGGATTGGTTAATCGAACAAAATGGAGGTAGCGAAACGGTTTATAACAAATCGACCGATTAAAAAATGAAATAGAAACGAAATTAAATATAACCTGTACAAAAGATACAATGAATAAAAGAAAAGAACAAAAAAAAAAAACAATTATAGATCTTATCGTTAAGTTTTTATCAAGTTTTGTATCAGCAAACGACATTTTTCCGTTCGGTAAAAAATATTGTTCATTTTCGTAATTCTTTTTATTTTCTTATATTTTTCACAATTTCACATTATACATTTACTGTAAGTATTATTTACTTTATCGTATGGCAACTTTTATCGCATCCTTTAATAGCGATCACCGGAAATACAATTCCGAGATAAGAAGAGACAGGTGGGAAGGTGAAAAGTGGATGGTCGGAGGTGAAGTGGGGGGGGGTGAGAAGGTGGCAAAAATGAGGAGAGGGGAGATAAAGAAACGATGAGAAGACTCACAGCTGAAAAAAGAAAAGTAAAAGAATAAAAAAAAGAACAAAAAACAAGATGTCGTCTGCTTCATTTCAAAGCGACAACGATGACAACGACGACGACGACGACGACGACGACGACGACGACGACGACGACGACAACGACAAACTTGTCCTTGAGAAGTCTCTCTCCCTTATTGTACAGTTGAAATACCACGTATGGATAATGCGACTGTCCGTCGACGATCATCATACAGTAAAACGCCACTTGCATGTAGAAAATTGTTGAGAAAAAAAGACAAAAAAATATACTGCAGGCTTGAGGGAAGAGGTTATGAGAAGAGATGAGGAGAGGGGTGATGGTTGAGGTGAAGACGGGAAAGTGGAGCCTACAAAAGGTGTATGGAAAACGATCCAATCCGGGAAGGTTGAATTTAAAAGATGAAACCAACACCATTAGAGTCTTTCTTCCTTCAACCCTTTTGTTCTCCCTTTCTTATTTTCCTTTTTTTGGGGAACAAAATACGAAAACTTTCGAATCCTTTTATACGTAGGAACAATAACTGGAATAATCTTTCATATTATCACTAGATATACCAGACCAGTCATTTTGATTGGTCGGGCCATTTTAATTCAAAATGTCTACTTTATGTAACATTTGATTTCTGTAAATAATTAAGCGTTTTGTTATTTAAAAATGTCTATAAATCCATTTATCTATTAAAATTATTACTGTTAAATATTTTTTGTTATTTTTTAAGAGTAAATAAAGATTGGAAGCCTCAAAAAGCATTTTTTTGTATACACCAGTCATTTTGATTAGTGTAGTAGAAATAGGTATACTGAAAATGGTGGTATATCTAGTGATTTATGTATCGTAGAGACATATATGTAATTATACAAGATTCGAATTCTTTTCTAAATTTTGTCTCGAAAATTAAGAAAAAAAATAATTGATGTATCGTATTTTTTTTGTTATCGATCGACTTTTGGATATTAATCGCCATTTTTATAATCGTCGATAAAACAGAATATTGCAAACACAAAAAAATGGATGAAATTACAAATGTAACTCGTAATTTTTGTTGTTCTATTGTATTCTGTACAACTTTCGCAAAATTAATAAGATTAAGAGGAAAAAAAGTGGATGATCTTCTTCCTTCTTCTCATGGTTTTATTTCAACAAACAAGGTAAGAAACAAGAGAAAGAGAGAAAGAAAGATAGAACCGTTGCGATGCGGAGTTGGGGAATAATTTGATAGACTCGTATTAGCCTGAATACCGACAATTCAGTTAGCTACCCTCGGATAGAAGGCAACCAAGCCTCGTCCTGAATTCGGAGCAATTGGCACAAACTAGAGCGTTACCAGCAAGCCGATAATATAGCACATATGTATATGGCGGCCATTACCAATAACCGGCTTCTCGTCACTTTTTTTTTTATTCCTAATTTCTGTACTCTTATAATTTAATTCGCCTAACTAATGGAAAACAAAACCCAAATTTTATATAAATTATTTTATTTGTAATAAAAAAAATTATTACAATAATTAACTGTTATATATATATATATATATATATATATATATATATATATATATGTGTGTGTGTGTATAGGTTTCATTTTAAATTAGTATGAAAAATCGGTTAGTTTCAAAGTGAAATAAAAATAAAATAAAAAGAAAGATAGAAAGAACTATAGAGAAAATTTATTACAATACAAATCGTATATGATCGTGAGAAAAAAATGATTAGAGAATGTACGACAATTCCGTTTGTCTTCTTTCTCTCTTTATCTGTATGTCAGAACGATGAGAGAAACGATGGGAAAGTAGGTCAAAATAGTCGTTCGTTTCTGCCTTAACTGCGTATTAAAAGGGAACTTATACATTATAAAACGAACTGAGAACGCTGACCTGTTGCGTGAGAGTACAGACGACGATAAACGCATACACATACATACATATATTCATGTATATATATATCACGTTAATATCAATGCGGAAAAGATAAATTTAGAATACAAGGTGGGTGTGAGTTTTCAACGTTTACAACGATAACAATCATTCAAATTAATGGTCGACTTTTGTATAAGCTTGCAATTAATGTTTACCTACCTTTGCTCTAATCAAACTTAACAGCTAAAAGAAAAAGTGGAAACGAAAAAAGAAAGGAAGAAAATAAATTTTTCAATTCTACTAATTCAGTTCGAATAGTTTTACAAAAGTAATTCAATCGCATTGGACACTTGTAATTTTGTTTGATCTTTAAATTATTAATAAATAAATAATAATGTAAGTAGTGTTTACTTACCAAGCATCTTAACACTTTGAACAGGGCTGAGAGGGTAGAAATCCCCATGTAAAGGACAATGGAAGCCCACTCTGCGTTCTCTTTTTCTCGCACGTCTCGTCAACATGCAAAGTAGTACACCTAGAGCAAGCATAAGTGCACCAACGATGATGCATATCGGCCCTAGGATACGGGAGTTTCCGGTGAAGGCTATGCGAGCAGCATACGAGTCTTTATCCTCGTCTTCACCTGGGCCACGATACGAGGCGGCTAAAAACAAATAATCCAATTATATATTATATTTATTAAATTAATAATTAAATATGATAATCTTAGGATTCGAAAGTAAGTCCCAATAGTTTCTAGATTGTTTTTTTCAAAATCAAGTTAATTCCTTTGGAAATTTTTTGAAACCGATTTCTTTTATTTCAAACCTAAAGAATTTTGTTTTCAATCTGATAAAGAATAACGGTTCACCTTCAGTGTTAATTTATCCAATTAATCAATTAAATAAACATGTTCAACGTGGATAAGATCTATAAAAGACAATCTAAACAAAAAAAAATTATGCGAAGTTCACTTTCACATTGACAATGAGTGAAGATATTCGAGAGAAAATATGTGGTAGCTGTTAGTAATAAGACCGGTTTCGAGTATCTGAAGAAAAGAGATAGAGAGTTTTAGAAAGAAAAAAAAAACAGAGAAAACTAGAGAAATAAATAAAGAAAGAAAGAAAGAAAGAAAGAAAGAAAAAAATTATGGAAGGAAGAGAAGAAAGCCAGGGGGGGGGGTTGATAAATCGACCGGCAAGAAACAACGGAACTAAATGAGGGTCATATTATCCTGAAGCACCAAACGACGACAAAGACAACGATGTAAAACGACCAGCTGTTGCCTCAGAGTGAAAGTATGAGAGAGAGAAAGAATACACAGCCCTTTTCCTCCTATCTATCATACCACCAAAGTTGAAACAACTCTGTTACTAGGGTCAATGTACTCTTCTTCTCAGTCAGTTATCTTATCCCATGGTCGCCATTTTTGTTCATGTTCTACGAAACTTGCGACGCCATTTTTATTCGTGTTCTACGAAACATGCGACGCCATATTTTTTTTACTTTTTCTTACGCTTAAATTATTTCTTCGAATTTTATAAGACAAAATTGGATTAAGAAGTACATGTGTATATACAGAATAAATAAAAAAAAACATAAAATATTTAATATACTTTTTATATTAGTTGATATTTCAACTATAAATGCAAAATGTGAAACATTTGTCGACTACACGTGATTGATTCTACGAAACGTGCGACGCCATATTTTTTTTCATTTTTCTTAGGCTTAAATTATTTCTTCGAATTTTATAAGACAAAATTGGATTAGGAAGTAAATGTATACATACAGAATAAATAAAAAAAAAAACATAAAATACTTAATATACTTTTATATCAGTTGATATTTTAACTATAAATGCAAAATATGAAACATGTGTCGACTACACGTGATTGAATCCGAACTGACAAACTCGAGCAGAAAGCGGATCAATGCTGTAATTTATATATGTATACATAGATCCTATCGGTGATATATGTGTATTACGCATTACCATTGGATAGGAAGCCCCTTATGACTTGCTACACAAGTCTCTTGTACAAACGGATTATTCATTTCTACTATGAAGCCATAGAACTTTTTTTCCTCCTTTTTCTCTAAAGTTGCATCCAATATATCCTGATACATCTATAACGAAAGCTTATCTGACTATTATACATACATAATGTCTGTATACATATATTGGAATTCAGTCGACTAGATAGATTCTCTGATCTGGATTAAACTCAATTTACGTTCTTACAGGATCGATCTAAAGTTCTTAAGTCATTTTTAAACATCTATATTCCTATATTCCTTTTTCTTCAAACTGTTGAAAATGAATTTCTTATTCTGATTATGAAAGTTCAAGTTTAATCTCTGAGAAACTGTAAGCTTTATTTTAACATTTTAAGAAAGAAAATAAAAAGATTATTAATTCTGAAAATTGTTAAAAAATGTTTGATGTAAACCGTACCATATATTGACTTGTTTTTTATTTTTATTTATTAATTAAAAAAGACAAAAGAGAAAATTAATGAAAAATGTCTAATACAGTAAATATCGAATTTCGAATCGGTTGGTAATACATTATCGATCGATAATATCCAGAAATAAAAGCGGTCCTTCGATATCCGCCCATGTTACTGACATTTAATGACAACCAAACAAAAGCGAGATATGTTCTTATCTATCTTCAAAAATATACATCAAATATACGTCATGCCCCATTTCACCGATTCATTTGCCCGTCTCGTTCGTTCGTTCATCCCAAATATCTAATCCAACATTGAAAAAAAAAAAAAAACTGTCTTTCATTTCCTTCCAATTTCTATTTCCAACTTTCAAGAAACGACGTTTTGAGATCGTACAATTGAATAGTTGTGAATGCATATTGCAATCGTTTCAACTTGTAGAATATATTAAACAGGACGTGTTACTTACAAAATGGCTGATAAGAGATTTAAGATTACAAGATCGTTGTTGCGATTACGTTGTTGAATTTCTCAATAGTTTTTTAATTAATTTTTAACTAATATAAAAGATAACTCACATAAAATTTATCAATAAACAGGATCTCAGATTAAAATTGTTATATTATTTATTAAATTAGTAACCAGCTTTTCGTGATATTTAAGATTTATAGATATGTTTGATTTCACGAAATGTTTTTACTTACTAACTTATATAAAATTTTAATTGGAAAAAAAAAGTAAACGAGAAATGAAATAAAATAAAATAAGAATTTGGATAATGAGGACAAATAAAATATAAATATAATGAAATACAAACCAGTAAGCACAGCGCCGACGAGCATGAAAAGAAATCCAAATGCCGGAAGTGCAATCTGGCAGTTCGCCGCTATTACAACTCCGGCCACCATTAGACCACCCTCGATTTTTTCCACTCTCAAACGTGAAATTGGGGTTGGACACTTCAATTTCGAACCAAAGCCACCACTTAGTATTCCATCCTCAGCCGCCATGGCACTGGGTCTAAAATCACACGAAAATAAACTTTAATTATAATACTTTTAAAAACTTAACAACAACCTATTCAACTGTCACATCAAATTTGTTTTAATGAAAATTACTAGCCTTGTGTAACATCAATCAAAATGATTACTGAATTGAATATAAAAAATTATAGTAAGTGTATAAATAATACACAAAAAAATGCCATAAATTTTTTAATACTTTTACAAAACAAATACTTTAGTTAAAAATAATTTTTAAATTTATGTATATATTTTTTTTCAAATCGTAAAATTGTATAAGTATAGGAATATACTTTATTTCCATTTTTTTAAATTAAGATTCTTTTTTATATAATTATATATAAAATGTAAAAAAAAAAAATAAAAATAATTAGTTCGCTATTTATACAAAAAAAAAATAAAATAAAATAAGAAAAAAAATTTAGGAGAAAAAAAAAGTCGGGCTCAGCCGGGATTTGAACCCGGGACCTCTCGCACCCAAAGCGAGAATCATACCCCTAGACCACTGAGCCGAGACATTTGGTTACACGTGCATGTGAAACTTCATCCAGAACCGCAAGAAAGAGACTGTAATTACAGACTTTACGGAAAGACGATCATCATTTCTTCCTCAAAGTATGTAGAAACTATTATGCTAATTCTTTAAATATCAACAACTCAATTATAGATAGCCTGTAATATCTAGATGAAGCTGAAATCATCCTCAAATGGCAGAACGGTTTCATCACGCAACAATTATTCACCTTCCGTGACAGAACCAGAGTTCTACAGATGTTTTTTTTTACTATACTTTTATTTTGTTACATCTCTAATATAACAAAATAATCTTTATGCAACAAATCTTTCAAAAACTCTATATTGTAAGTGTAATTAAGTTACTCAATATTATTATATAATACAATGCAATGATGTTGATGAGATCCACCTTCGATAGCATGTTATTCCAATAATTATTTAAACTAGGTTAAGTCTTTTGTAATAAAGTTTATACTTATATACGTAAAGATTGGAAAAAGTAATATAAAATTATATTTTAAAAATAAGATTTACAAAAATAAAAAATAAAAAACATTGTTGTAGGTTTTCAAAGATCAAATGATGAAAATGTCATCATATCAAGCTATCAAATCTGCTGACAAAAGTGAAAGATCTCGCTTGATCTCCTCCTACTACTACTACCATGCTGTTTCTCACAAGTCGATACGGTCAGTCAGCAGTCGGAGAAAGGAAAAAAAAAAGAGCTGGGCTCAGCCGGGATTTGAACCCGGGACCTCTCGCACCCAAAGCGAGAATCATACCCCTAGACCACTGAGCCAACTGCTGTTGTTGTAAAGTCTTGCAAAGAACGTCTTCCTTATCTTCGACATTTTTACTAGACTTGAACTTTGTACTTATATACAGAATATAATGCAACATATACATATATCGTAATCATACTTTATCGTTCAATGTTCTTGGAAAATGATAACGATTTTTATTTTTATTTTTTATTTATTTTTTGTTTTCACTCTCTTTTTTTTTTCATCAATTTACTGCGTTTAAACTTTAATTCCTTGATAGATTCAAAGTTCTTAAAGTGATTTTAATAATCAATTATTATTCTTTCTCGAGACTTTTTAAGATTACGATTGAGATTATTTTTACTCGTGAAAAAAAAAAAGATTTGCAATTTCACAATCTCGACTAAAATTAACTTATCTTTAAGAGAGTCACGAGAATGAATTTTATTTAAATAACCTAGAAACTTTTAGGAAGCCATCTTGTATATCGTCCATCTTATTTATCTATAAGAATCGTTTGAAAAAGAAAATATTAATAATCATTTCTAGCATTACTTATCACAAATAATAATTTATTTGTAATTAATTCATATCGTAGTTTTTAATATTTTTAATGAAGAATATTATAATCACAGTATACATAAAAAAATAGACAGACGTGATTATCGTATATCTTTTGAAGGAACAAGCTACTGTCAAATCGGAGGAATCTGCGTTGGCTGTTCATTGTCCGAGAGGTTGCGGTATTTACAAGCTCGAATAATTGAATCAGACAGCAGCCTTGTCCGATGGTCTACCGACTCCACAGAGAAAGATAGACACAGACAGACAGACAGACAGACAAACGGACGGACATATAGAGAAGAGGAAGAGAGAGAGACGGAACGATGTACATAGTATCTGCATCAAGGGAAAGGTAATTAGTGTGGTTAGTCCCCTAAGCACTCCCACTCTGAGAGTAAACACTGTG
Organism: Polistes dominula; assembly: GCF_001465965.1. Next base: position 668,250 of record NW_015148985.1, read on the forward strand.
TTTGTCATGCTACTGTATATTATACAAATCTAGTTTACAGGGAAATTGTACTAATACAATTAATAATTTACAGAATAGAACATAGAGAGAGAGAGAGAGGGAATATTTGCTAACAAAATTTTATCCTTAAAATCTTACCGATTTTTTTATGAGATAACAATGTTTACTCACAGATATTGTACAAAGGACATTTTTTAACTTATTTCTAATTAAAAAATTTAACAATTCGTTATTTGGAATTTTCAATAAGATTATTGTAATATTAGAATAATTATTCTCGACTAATTAACATCTTCGCGATAAAAAGAAAAGAGTCTATAAATATACCAGAGGCTCATGGCGCCATTAAAACGGTATAAATGGTTGCGTGTTTTAATGAACGAAAGGGGTTGTGAAATAGGATGCAGGGTGGTCTCGTTAACTCTACTTTAGTGTGAAAATCTCAAAGGATTAAAGTACTGTAAAAAGAGACGAAAAAAAAAGAGAAGAAGTGGTAGACAGGTAGACACACTTATTTAAATAAACGTATACATACATATAAACGTACCGATGAATAAAACAATAACTGTTTGTATGTATGATGTTTGCACCTCTTAATCCTTCAATGATTTCACAAAATAAATCCAAAGAGTTTCTTCGATTCTATCTCAAACTCGTTACATTTTTTTTTTGGTGATATTTAAATAAACAGAAAATAAAAAACTGTTCTAGTTAAGTGAAGAAAAAACTAAGAACGTATAGTAGAAACGTAACGTATTTTAATGAACACTAGCAAAGAAAATATTTTAGTGAATGATTTTTCTGTCGATTCTGTTCAAATAAACACTGCTCATCCTCCTCTCTCTCTTTTCATTCTTTTTTTTCTCTTTTTCTCTCTTATTGAGATAACTAATACATTTCTGGCATCGTTTTACGTCAAACTTATCGTTACGGTTTACTCCTTCCTACGAAAAAGAAAATAATAGAAAAAAAAATTATGTAATTTCTATATTTTATTTCCAAGAAAAGACACATATATTTTAATAGAAAAATAATTAAAAAAAAAAAAAGATATATATATATATATATATATATATATATATATATATATATATAGCTTCCATTGTGATTATATTGAATAATAATAATAATAATAAAAAATACAAGCAAAAAATACTAATAATAGATTTTCTTATCAATCATCGTGAATGTTGAACTTGTTACGATAGAAGCAGAAAAAAAAAGTCTAAAATGACGAACATATTAAAGTGTTTCTCAAGAAAGATATGACCTCTCCACCCCCTTTGACTCTTTCACCTTCTTCTCTTCTTCTCCTTTCTCCCATCTATTTCTTTTCCACTCTTCTATTCCCAATACCATCACCGGAAGAGTACTTGCTCTCGGTAGTTTCGATTTTTACGACCTCGTTCGAAAGATCACGATAAGATAACCCACATGTAAGCCATTCGACTCTTGACTTCCTTCTGCTCTGCTCCATTTACCAGAATGTTCGGGTCATCTTAACTGGGGGAACGATCAAGCTGGGACTAACAGTTAAGTGTAGGGGGATGAAGGTGAAGGAAGAGGTGGAGGAAGAGGGTGACGACGATGACAACAATTGAAACAAAAAGATAATGTTAAAAATAGAAAGATTGGGTGCTTGTCAAAGCTACGAGAATAAATTTGATAATAACATTTAGGGATTATCTAGGAATAATCTAGGGATTATGCAAAAATCAAGTATACAGTTGTACGATAATATGTGTAGTACTTATATCAAGTATGAATTATCAAGAATATTTATAAAAAAAAAATAGTCTTATTAACAAATATAGTCAAATATAAAAAAGTAAAACAAATATAGTCAAATATAAAATAGTAAAACAAATATAGTCAAATTAAAAAAGTAAAACAAATATAATAAAAAAAAAAAATAGTAAAACAAATATAATAAAAAAAAAAAAAATAGTCTTATTAACAAATACATATAGTCAAATATAGTTTTATTTTAAACTAGATTACTAACATTAGATAATCTAGGGATTTACGTTAGGATATAATTTTATTTGATAAAATAATTGTGATGTCCTAACCTAAATTGTATAATTAATTTATTATTATTTGAATTTCTCTTTTACTACATAAATGTTTTTTTTTTCTATTTACATTGATATTTTTCTTATCAACGTTCAAGTTACAAATAAAAATATAACTATGTTATATATGTATGTTATCGAGATATTCGATCGACAAACGAGAGACGAATGACGATAAACTATGTCCACTTTCATAATGTTACAAGTACGATAAATATCTTGATATTTGTATCTTGTGCAAAGTTTTTTTTTTGCACCTGTGACCTATGACTACTGAGTATTAACGTTATGTGATGATTATTTTATTATAATCATTCATTTTTACACATGTAATTTTAATTCACGTTTAATATTCATGCATCAAACACACACGCACACGCGTGTTTATATTTAAATATAATTATGTCTCTTATTAAAAAAAAAAAAGGTCATATTGAGAAATAAGATTAATGTTACAAATTTAATGCACGTGTGCATTTANAAAAAAAAAAAAAACATGTTTTCCATTTTTTCTCTCTCATAGATCTAAACCAACAGAACTCTCTCAACTAACTTTTTTATTTTCAGTTTTGTTTTTATCCACGTGTTTCTTTTTAATTGCATAAACGAGACGATTCAAAATGAATGTAACGTAAATTACATTCTAGTTATTAAAATGTAAGTTAAAAAGAAAGATGTCAACAAAAAGTAATGTAATTATTTATCAGGGTTGAAAAAAAAGAAAAAGATAATATAATTATCTGTCGGTAATTTACCGACGCATTTTTCGATATTGTTTACCCGATATGCATTTCAACGATGAATGACTTTCTCGCGGGAAAATTTAAATCAATATTGTATTATTCAGCAGAATCGTATATGTATGTGTTAAAACTATGCTGATCATTAAAATAACACGAACGATTGATAACGTCTACCTGATAAGTTTGCTTAATGAGCGTTGCTAATGAATAAACGATGGTGTTCACATACATATGCAAAATACGTGCTACAACAACGCGTTATTGTATTTCCTTTGAATTCATTTGAAAAAATTTCAATATACAAGAGAACAACAAAAATATCTATCATAAATTATAATATATATAGGAATATAGAAACGTTGAAATTAACAATAATGACTAGTCAAAAGTAATGTAAAATAATTAAACGTTGTGTACTTATATCGATTATTTTTTTTTTATCATTACTTGTATGAAACCACTCGAAATATTCTCGACCTTCAACCCTTTTTTAACTTTTTTAACCCTCATAAAAAAAATTAAGAACAAGTATTTCCAGAATATATTTCTATCGTATTTTTTTCTGTTTGTTCTTTTTTTGTTTTATAATCGAAAGAGGTTGTACTTATTACTCCTACACTAGATTTCAAAATAAATTATTTATATTAAATCCTAACCAATCTAAATTGTTATGGTCTATATCAATAATTTTTGTTTTAAGTAAAATTTCTTAATTTGTCATTTAAAAAAAAAATTAACCCATTTTTATACATTCTCTTATTATTTTTACCAATAAAGTAATACCGAATAAAAAAAAAAAAAAAACTGGAACATCTTGTATATCTAAATTGTAATACGTCGATAAAATTTATGCAAATGTATATTGCAAGCAATGTGTCCATAAAATATATTCAGATATGTATAAATCTAAACACGTAGACACACAACCACACCTATACATATATTTATATATTCATTTTTGCTGCACAATATAAAACATAAATAAAACGTAGAAATATTCTGGCATCGTAGTTCGGCATTAAATAGAGTTAAGCAAAAGAGCGGAAAACTAATTAAGCTAAGTGCAGCCTCTTTCTCTTTCTCTTTCTCTCTCACACACATATATACATACATATACAAATAAATGCAAATATACAGAACAACATTTTGTCCTCAGCATCATCATCATCATCATCGTCCTCGTCGTTGACTCCGCAATAAGTTAAGACTGAATTGGTTAAAACTCGACTTGTTAGATGTATACACGTACATAAACATGTATAAACATACACATAAATATACGTTTAAGTATATACATATATATATATATATATATATATGTGTGTATATATAAATGTTCGTGAAAAATTCGTAGAGAAAATTTCACCATTTCAACCAAAAGATTTGTCCTCGTTTCTTTTTCTTTCTCTATTTATTTATTCCCCCTCTCTTAATCTCTTTCTCTCTCTCTCTCTCTTACTCTGTCTTTCATCTTAGTTATAAATAAAACAGCTAACACAGGTAAAACTATATTTACGGAAGTACGCGTACCGTTCTTACATCGACCTCGTTGTGAGATTTTCTACGAGGTAGCATTGCCCCGTTGTTAACATAGCACATAAAGAGAGTTAAAGAAATGGAATAAAAAAAGAATAATAATAATAATAATGTACAGTGTGGACATAAAAAGTACCCTTTTAGTTGGATATAAAGGTTTCGTAAATTATATTATTTTTAATAATTAATTATATGTATATTTTTTATCGAACAGTTTGGTTATTCAATTTATCTTTTATTATATATATATATATATATATATAATATATATATATAATAGCTTATATAATAATATATATAATAATAATAGTAATATTTTATAATATTTAATTATTAATTTATAATATATATTAAATTTATATTAAATTTATAATAAATAATTTAGATATATAATTTTATATATAAAATATATAATATTATATATATATATATATAATAACTTATAATAATAAAATATAATATTATATATATAATAACTGATAATAATAAAAAATATATATATATTATTAAATATTATATAATTATTATTATAATTATTAATTATTATTATTTTATTCAATTATTTGTTTTATTATTATTTGATATTGTAAAGATTAATAATATGCTTTGATTGGTTCTGCTATTTACTTATATCACACGTTTAGTGATTAATTTTATTAAAGAATTATCAATTTTTCAAATTGTTTAATTGTGTAAGAACTTTTGGCCCCCTTACAAGTTTTTTGGCTCATTTCATACAAAATGATTCGTTATTCCTAATTTTATCAAGAATTGCGAACTTTTGATGAAATCCCAACTTGATAATAAATATAATATAGTATAAATAGTGATAAGTATTAAAATAAATGATATTTTAAATATAAATTTTATGAAGTGTATGTGTTTGAAAAAAAAAATTAATGATATTATAAACGTGGGTATAAGAGGATAAATCTGATAAACAAACAATATTTCACAGAGGTGATTGCTATAAAAATAAATAACCTTAATAATAATGTTCTAAAAATATCATATAATTCTATGAAATACAAAAATAAAATAAAATAAATTACGTACCATGGAAATGATTGCAAAAGTAATAAATTTCATTATACAAGAAAATGTGATCAATTTCAATGTTAAGTTAGATTTTATTTTCCATTTATTTTATATCATCTTATTATTTATTGTTATACTGCTAGTGAAATATTTTTTTTTTTTATAATTCTTATCACTTTTTAGTGTGGAAATTAAAATGTTTTTGTATCAGTTACACTTCGATCAATATCTTGCAATTTTGGTCTCACTTGCACATTTTTGGTATCTTCCTAATCTAATGGTATCTTTCTATTATATATTGATATTTATCTATTTTAATGGTTAATGTTAATATCTATTACAATGGTTAATATTATTTCTATTATAATGGGTAATGTTAATATCTATTTTATAATGGTTAATATTATTTCTATTATAATGGTATCTATCTATATAATTTGGTATCTTTCTATCTTTGGTATCTACAGTTTTATTTGGAACAAAAAAAAAAAGAACTATATGTTTATATAAAATAAGAGATAAGAAATAAAAAAAAAAAAAGACAATAACTTTCATATCATGTAAGTTACAATTATTATCACATTTGTAACACGCAAATGCTATACACCATTTTTATTAATAAGCTTGTTCGAGTTTATTTTCTGCTTAGGTGTGTGCATGCATGAAAGAAAGAAAGAAAAAAAAGAAAGAGAGAGAGAGAGAGAGAGAGAGAGATAGTCTTTATATTGTTTACCTGCTCTTGACCCTAGACACGTAACATGAGCTTCGTCTATGAATACAAAAAAATCGACTTTACAATCGACTTCTTTCTTTTCTTATTTTATTTTTTTGTTGTTACCACATTGATTTTTAATGCTTATTGTCTTTTCATTAGAAACACAAATAACAAATATACACACGTATTTGAATATATTCAGTTGATTATTCTTCATGATAAATCGTGTAGAAGAAAATAATTACTGATTAACATTAATTTGATTCGTTTAATTTCTAAATTTATTTATTCGTGTGAAAAATGTATGCTTACACGTGGAAAATCACAAATTTTTAGAATTAATTGAATTAAGTTGAAAATTTCCAAAAGAAAAAAAAATGATATTACTACCTCTAATAAGAATATTAAATAAAATAAAATATTTAAAGACTAAAAAATAATCATATCATTATAATAATTATAAAATAATCAATATATAAATAATAAAACAAAATTCCTATGATACATAATTACATTTTATTTCTATATAAATAGAAATAAATCAAAATAAACGACAAGATATTTAAATAATAAAATTTAATTACAAATAATACGTTTATTAATAAAACTAATTATATTATTGTTGTTTATTTTTATTGTTTAAATCGAAATAAAATAGAATCGTATATGTAGAAGTTATTGTTGATATGAAAGTGTTTAGGTCACTGACCGTATGATTTGTTAATGAAGGAATAAGAGTCTTCTTTCTTCTTTCACAAGTCTCTCAGTTGTAAGCACAAGGCAACACTAATAACAAAAAGGCACGTCACGTTCTAACTCGTGAATCGAATATGATGATGATGATGATGATGATGGATCTATCGATCCGTTCGACAACTATATTAAAACATGCGGAAATTTATTACTGATGCACATATATAATTATCTATACTGAAGATAAATCATCTTTTCCTAGATATTTTTGTTTTACTCATTGTTCATTTGTAAGTCAATCAATTCTCAGTAATAGGATGATAACAAGTATAGATTATTAATTAAATTCATTTATAAATGTTTAAACACAAATAAAGTATCCTGTTGAAAGTAAAATAATGACATTAACACGTTGAACGACACGTCTATTTTTAAGGAAGTCCCCCGTCAGGCCACGGGCGCCGTTTAGGAATACCATGTTATACGCTGTCAGTCATCGGTGACTGACATGACCCAAACGAAAATTCTAGTGTCAGTCATCGATGACTGACATGGCGCTCAACGTGTTAAACAAAATATTTCAGTGTAATTTTTACAAACAAATAAACAACTTGATACGAGAATAGGATGAAAAGTTTTGTAATTTAACCAAAAGATAAATTTGTTTTCTATATTAAACAAACAAAACTTTTCAATTCCACTCATTTGTAATATTTTTACACATGTGTTTGTTATTTTGTTATATAAAGTAATTAATTAGAATTACATTGACATGATAATTATAGAAACGAAACTGTGTATACAACTTAATCCGATCAGATTTCACCAAGTGAAGGTGATTTTTAAAAAAAGGGTCAGAAAAGTTAACAGGAAGTAAAAAAGAAACAACGAGGTACAGAAAGAAACTCGCAACGTATAAGCGTGATATTCGTTTTCTTTCTGGTTTTTTTTTTTTTTTTTTTTATATACATATATATATATATAGGTATTGTATATCTACAAATGCGTAGAAATGGAAAGTTGTATAACAGAAAATGCTAAGATGAGTAATAATGGCGTGAGAGAGTCGAATAACAATTTTACCACAATCAAATATATTATATAATAATTATCCTATTAAATATAGATTTGTATTTCATTTTTCTTTTTTTCCTATTTCAATAATTATTAGTACAAACGAGAAATTTCAAAAATGATAATTTTTAGTTACACAATGTTTTATTCTTCATATTAATTTTTAAACTAACTCTTCTCAAAATAATTTCTAATAATTCTAACTCAAAAATGACTATCAATAAATAATAATAATAATAAAAATAATAAAAATAATAAAAATAATAGAAAATTCATAGTAAATACTTGACATAGTTCATATTTCCAATGAAATATAAACTACGTGAATGGGTTGAAAAGTTTTGTGCTTGATAAAGAAAAAAAATACCAGTTTTTTTATTTTTTTTTTTTACAGTCAAAATTAATTTTATTTTTCCATATAGTCTTTTCAATACATCCTCGTATATCATACTAAACTACTTTATATTGTATTATACTGTACTATTCTGTATTATACAGTATATATATAGAAAATACATATACACACCATAAATGAAATCAATGTGGTATTGGATAATAAGTGTGGAATCATTCTAGTTATACTATTTGAAGGGGGAGGGAAAAAAATTGATGAAACTCACGTAACTGAGACTCTTTTTGAAAGCATTGATAAATCTTGTACCAGTTTGTCGCTGTCACGCGACTCTGATTACCCATAAATTTTCGAGTAATCATTCTATCGTCTGCACGCATACTATCTCGATATCGCGTGTGTCTTCTCCAAAAGAAAAGATATTTCATATTATAATAATACCATGTAAAAGAAACAAAAACAAGGCATTCATTTATGTCTGCATTGCAGGAAGGTATAATTACATATTTTTAAATAATACAAATAATAATGATAACAAAAGTGGAATATAATTATAATGATTTGTTCAATTTTATTGACTATAATTATACATAAATATATAATTTGTTACATTTACAGGTGAAATACAACAATTCTTATTGGGATCTCTAGCAGTTGAATACGCTATCTGGTGGCTACATTCAAAATTAGAGTAGATAGGTCGAATTGCTACGCCACGTGGGGGGATCCTTAGCACTTGAATACGCTGTCTGGTGGCTAAATTCAAAATTAGAATAGATAGGTCGAATTGCTACGCCACGCCCTTGTAAGAGATCCCAATATATCATTTTTCAGATCAATTACTGTAAAACTTGTAGCATAAAATCTGAACAAAAATTTACCTAAAAATATTAATTAATAATAAAAATCTTTACTTCATCTTGTACAATAAATTAAATATATATTACAACTTTCTAAATAATGTTAAAACATGATAAGATTTATTCAAAATAACCTAAAAATAATTTATTATTTTGTGTATACAAAATGTAAGCACATTAATTCAAAATACACACACACACACACACACACGAGTACACATGTGAAAAAAAAAAGAAAGAATAGGCACATTATTGTTACGTACAGACACATTTGATACTCGTGTACGAAATGAAATGGTAGTCAGCCTACGCGGGAAAGAATGACGCGGTGAACGGATGTAGAAGGAAATTGGCGTAATAACCATAAACAGTCACTAATGTGACAATGAATGTGCGACTTTTCCTATGGCTATTTAGAATAACACTAACGATCAATTTTCAAATGAAATAATCATGAAAAAAATCAAAATGAGACCTAAAAAAACAAGGTAAAAAAAGAAAAATGTATGATTCGACGACAGTGACCTCTGTGAAGACGCCATGTTGATATTTTGTATTATTCATGTCCACTTCACGAATAGAAATGATTTATTTAACGAGATTATTGTGATTAGAGAAATAAAATATGTTGCATTATTATCCTCGAACTTGAACATAGAAGGAAACAAATTATTATTAAATTAGTATACCTTCATCTCATTTTATTTCATTCTTTCTTTTCCCATTAAAATATCCCTTCCTTTTTCTCACGAACAAAAGCATATTATATATAATACACACTCTAAATAAAGGTACGAAGTATTATAGTATTGTTTAGTCAACGTCCGAAGCAGACAATAATGATCACAATAACGGAAGTGTCAATGACTATTATATATGCATAAGATTCGTTACGAGGGAAAGTGAATTTCCTGTTGAACACTATTCAACATAAGTTCAAAAGGATAACATTATATTATATTATATTTCTCATGTTACTTTATAATAATACCATTAGAATTTTGATTCACGTAAAGAACGTTTGTATACTCGTCTAATTACTTAAAAGGAAATAGGTACGTGTATTAGATTTCTTTGTGTATTTTATCGAAAAATCATTAAAGAATGATCAATCCTGATTTATATTCTTTGTCTCGAAGATTTTCTCAGAATTTATGTGTGAGACATTTTATGCAATTGGATTTAAACAAAAAATTCCTAATCAGTGGTTCTCAATGAAAATACCATTGAATTTGTTTTTATTTGAAATTTGTTGATGAATTTTGTAAAAAAAATATTTGAAATTTGTCAATGTGAATAAAGCTTTAGGATCTCTTCTTTCTCTCTATAGATCACGATCTATATAAACGTTGGATCGAAGATAATAAGGTCGTAGCAATCTACTCTTCTTTATAACGTGACCTTGTCTCCTCGTTTCCGTACTTTTATAGATGTAACGCACTATAGCATTAGTTAGGTTCATCGACCGGTTCTCTCTCTCTCTCTCTCTCTCTTTCTCTTTTTCTATCTCTTATTCAATTTTATTTGATCATTCTTTGAAAGGTTTCTTCTCTCATCCTAGAAATTCATGTTACGCGAATATAAGAATACGTCCTTGGGTTAGAAACAAAGCGATTACGTCTACGAGAAATGATGTCTTACAAATTTTCTAAGCTCACTCAGTTATATAAAATAATATAATTATGTAGAAAGTAACCAGGGTTACATCATATATTATTTGTTTAAAAAATTAGAAAAAAAACAAACAAAATAGTTTAGAAAATTTGTTATTAAATATCGTGAAATATCTATATACCACCCCCCATTTTTACCCTTAATCACACGATATTTATTAACTCGTCTAACAGGGGGGTCCTATTATATTTCATTTCGTGTCTCATTTAGCATCATGCCTTGGTAATGATGATCGGACGTATAAATTTTCATTCGCTCGTAGAAGATTATCGCTTCATCCTGTGGAAAGATAGGGTTAGAGAGAAAGAGAATTTATTATTGGGCTATATTATTATCGAGAATCTAACACAATTGTCACTTTTTGGGGTTTTTATTTTTTTTTAATAATTATATATTATAATTAAAAATATTAATATTAATATTAACACATTTACGACTAGCACATTTTTTCCTTTTTTAATACTGAATACCGGTAAAAAAATAATGAATTATTAAAATATATACTTAAATAATAAAATATAATTATTTAAATATTATATTGAAATAATGAAATATACATTTAATATATAAAATTTATATAAATATATAAATATAAATTTAGTTTTATTATTATTATTATTATTAATTGGCGTTAGGAACTCGAAAGTTCATTGCCGCAAATACCAAATCCCGCCATTGTCCCCATCCTTCCATTCGCGGTCTTCGTATCCGCGAATTTTAATTTTGAATTTTTTTTTTAGTTTTATTAAATTTGTAAAATTTAAAATGTCGTGAATTACGTCAACGATCGCGACTGTGTTAATAATTACATTTTTTCATAATTATCGACTGAAGGTAATAGGAAAAATTATATTTTAAGGATAAACAAAAAAAATGAAACAATTGTAACTTCAACATTTTTTTTAACATCAATCGTTAGAATATTTTGAAAACATTATTTTTCGATTAATTATAAAACGAGAATTGTATGGGATCGTTAAATCCGTGAAAGATCTATTACAAGAAGAGGAAGATGATGATAACTGTACAATCGTATTACCGTAATGCTGATTTGCATACAATCGATGAAATACAGTCGAAACTGTACATCCTTTTTTTTAATATTATTCCTAATATGGAAACTTAATGACAAGTGGGTTGTTAGTTAGTTAGTGCATTTGTCTTGTAACGTGAAAACATCAATAATAACAATTTCTCTCCTTTCAATAGGAACTTTAATGCAAAGGAGACAGAAAGGAAGAGAAAAAGAGAGAGAGAGAGAGAGAAATTTTATTTTCCTGATTTTCTCCAACGCATTCCAACTCGTTTCACACAGCAACCGTATTTTTCTCTCTTCGTTGAGTGAAACGTACAAGTATAACGCATCTACAGGGTGTCTTATAAAAAATTTATCTTTATTTTAATGATTTTTATTATTCATTTTTAAACAAAACATAGAAACCAAAAAGAATATGGATTATTTTATTTAATTGCAATATTTCAATTAATTTCAATGAATTTATACAGAGATGGGTTGAAAAGTTCTGTGTTTACACCCAGAATATAAAAAAAAGAAATACTTTTATGTTTTTACAAAAATAAAAAGAACTAAAATTATTACTAGACTAGGCTTTAAACTATTCAATCCACAATTTATCCATTATAAATTTTAATAATTTAATATATTTTATATTAAAATAATTTAAAATTTAAAATTTTTATTTGATAAATAATTTAATTATAATTTTATTTATTCATTTGTTTTATATATATATATATATTTAACTAAATTTCTTTTTTGACTTATTGAGTCAGCCATATTGGTATTTTTTCGACACCTAATAAATAATAACTTTCCTTGCCTATAATAAAAATTAAATATTTGTATATATTACTCTATATATTTATATAAATTAATATTAACTATTTGTTATATTATATTTATAAATATATATTTTCTTAGAAAATATAAAAATATCTGTGATTTATCTGAAATATCCTTCGACATTATCTTGACGTTCTTTCTTCCCTCTTCCATTTGAAAAATTCGAATTGCTAATCCTCAAATTTGAATAGAAGGAAAACAACAAAAAATACAGAAATGCGAAGGTAAAATAAAACAAATAAACAAATAAAGAAATAAAGAAAGAAAGATGGAATGATACTACAGAGACACGTGACAAATGAAATTCATGTGAAGAAGACGTACCTATTGGTAGCATCGATGGTAGCAAAACGAGATTTCTCGTTGTGGAACGGCGTGCCGAACGTCATGACGGAACAGCTCGATAAACTCCGCCGTTGTTGAGAAGAAGAAGAAGAATTCTTCGTAATAGAGGACGATGATACACGTCCGTCGTTTCTTCTGGCGTAGCTCGTAACACCAAAGAGTTCGGTTAGTCAGCTGATCGCACGATTTTTCATAACTTCGCTGACGGTACGCATCTTTATTACTATCGAAATTTCTAAATCCAACGAGAAAATTCCCTTCCTTCTTTCTCACGAATATCTTCCAAATCCGATCTTCTTGTTATTAGTTTTTTTAATTTTTCAAATTCTTTCACCAATGAGAGAGAAAATGTCAGAGAAGTATGTGTCAAAAAAATAAATTGGGATTACTACAAACTCTTTCCCACTTCTAATTTGTATCCTCAAATAAATCTTTCTTATTCTTGAAAGATTCAAAGTGAAGTTTGACTTAACGGTATCAACTTCTTTTCTTTATAAAGCAAGCGCGTGTATTACGCGTATGTGTGTTATGTGTGTGAGTTGAGAGAGAGAAAGAGAGAGGAAATTCAACAAGAATGAGCCCAAGTGCAACGACCCTATTGCTTGCGTATACGAAGATTGTGTGTGATGAGATCCTTCTTGTTAATGATCCTTTTTGTTATTTATTTTAAATAAGATTTTTTTTTTTTATCCTTTTATTATTCGCCACCCAAATTAAAAGAGAAAAAAGAAAGAACTCTTTTTGAGATAAAACGTATTCAACGATGATTTAAAAAAAAAATAAAAGGAAGAAAGATAATAATACGATGTAGTTGTGTAGGAAGTTATTATAATAAACTATCGGCGTTTCTGTTTCTCTGTCTCGAAAGGGTAAAAGTTAAAATTCGAGACAATCGAAAATGACACGCAATGTTCACAACGCGGCGTCTGTCGGGCGACTGACTACCGAAGAGTACCGAACACTCGACACGATCAACTCCGAACCCCTTCGCGTCATCCCCACCACCAGATATTTCATACCGCTCGAGCTACCCTCTGTCGAATCCCTATCATACTTCTCCCACCTAGCGTTAATGTCCCTTTCGTCCTTCCGCACCACTAATTTTTCAAATTAAAAGTATATAATTAATCCTTTGAGTATTGTGAACGCACATACTAACATTTGTTGAAAGTTACCGAGTATAGGGATTACGTACGAGCACATGCGTTTATTGATATTAATCCAAATAATGTCAATGTCAATTTTTTTCCATTTCAAATGATAATTCTTTCATGTTTTGTCTTTAATAATTAAAATTATGCTTGATAAAAACTTTCTTCTGTTGTTATTCCATTTGTAATAATAACGATTGTAATTTATTGTTAACTTTGTTTATTAAAATCAATCAACGAAACTTTACCCTAGCAATAAAGTATTCCATCCCTACGAAACATTTCAATTAAGAGTATTCTTACAATTCAAAAAGGTTCATTTACTTATTTCCAAGTATATATTTTATGTTACTTTATTTAACTACTTTTCACATTAGAAACGTAATAGTAAAAACAAATAATTATTAAAATATTCATAAATTTGTTTGGTACAAGTAGCGCAAAAAAAAAAAGAATAATTTTAGAGTGTTTTTAAGAATTGATTTTTATATGTACATACATATATATATATATATAAATAGATGTGTAATAAAAACTGGGTTAAACTCGTTCGAGTGAAAAACTTGTAAGTTTAATAAATCAACTACTTGAAAGAAAATAATTAATTATAACGAAACAAAATAACATGACCCAAATATAATATGAATAAAGAAAGAAGAGAAAGGGTAGTAAAGAGTGAGAGAGAGATAGAGTGATTAAAAGTATCAACAAAGGTTTTAAAGATGATATGAAAGAAAGCATCTATGAAAAGCATCGGTGACGCAGTTCCGAACGTTCCACATATCCTATGTGTCCTCTCTACGTCACACTATTATTTCCAACCCCTTTGCTCAGTGGTAAGCTTTACGAAGCAGATAAGAAGGGTTGATCCATCTAACACATATACTATTCCAGATATTTTCTCCAAAGGACGATAAATTAGCATTTGAAAACGGAAGATCAAGGGATAAGGAAATAAACTATGTGAAAAGAGTTCCGGAAAGTCAGCCATTTAGTCAACCAACCAATCAATCAATCAGTCAGTCAGTCAGTCAGTCAGTCGGTTTGTGAAATTCGGTTTGGTTTAGTTCGGTTTAGTTTTATCTTTTTATCTCTATCTTTATTTCCATTTCTTTTTCTCTCTTGTAACCACTCTTACGATTTCGATACCGCAAATGATCGCAAACGTTACGACGACCATGACCTTGTCTCATATTTCAAACAAGTTGTTATGCAAGGACAGACACTCGAGAAGCTACTTTCGGAAGATGAAAAACTTTTCATCTTTCCTGTGCATCATCCTCTCTTTGATTTTAATTAATGATGATAGAAACTACGAAACAGATTAAAACATTTTTCTAATGTTCATTTTATCAAGAGTCTCTCCTTTAAATTCGTGAATTTAACTTTAATGTACTCACTCATCGTCTACATTTAAATACTTCGTTTGGATGAAATGTCAAAACATTTTTGCCAAAACACTCGTATACTTTGAAATCCAATGAGACCTGATGAAATAAAACATGGTGGATAATAACCTATGTAAAAAATGACACTTCCCCACGATATTCATCCATCATTTTAGACAAACATCAATTGTGCCATTTCTTTCTGTCAAGGTATGTAATCGTAAGTATAATCAAAAAGTCACTTCACTCGTTTAGTTGTTGTTATTTTTTTTTCTCTTTCTCCTAAATCGCTTAATAACTTTATCAACTTCTAAAACACATGTGTGAGTTTTGTTGTTTTGCTTTTTTATTTTTGTTGTTTTCGTTGATATCAATTTGATTGATAGAACGACAATAACGACAATGAAACGATAAATAAAATCCTTCGTACTGTTCTGTAGAAAAAAAAAACAATATTTTTTGTTTCCACGATTCCATCATATCTGGATAACACACAAACATAATCGCGGTTATCGTCAAAGAGTTAAACTAAACTCGTATTTTATTTCAACGTTTCGCGACCACACTCCACTTCTGTGTAACCTTTATCCCAATATCCTAAAATACATATAAAACTTGTTCATAAATATTAACCACAAATCCTGATATTGAATGATTGATGGACGACCAACCAACACAATGACATAACAAATAAAACAGGTATACGTTTTCGATATCCGTTGTATTGAACATATATTTATTGTATTTCCTTTCATCTCAACCTCCTCTTCCTCCTCCTCCTCCTGGACAACGGACAGTAATTAACATGGTATTGTCAGGAAAATTACCTGATTCTCGTTTCATTTCCCCCCCCCTCATTCCTTCTCCAATCCCCAATACCTTAACCAACTTCCAAAACACGTGTGGATGTCTCTCTTTCCATGGATATTTGGCTTGAAGCCGAGAGCTGTGAACACGGGAAACGATTTGAAACGGCGGAAGGGGGAGAAGAGTGTGTCTTTCGAGTGGATTTCGAGAGGAACTAGTCTAGTGCACTGCATCACAGTGAAATGCACCGAACGAAAGAATGAAATGGGGATAGATGCATCGTGTATGTTCATTCGATGAACGATTACAGATGTGTGGACTTGGATCACATTGAAATCTCAATGATAAAGAGTAGGCTTATGTTAGAGTTGATGTTATCGACGTAAAGTGTATCAAACTACCCCTTCAACCCCTTCTACTATTGATGTTTCCTGATTGTATCTATCTATCTCTTTCTATCTGTAGATCCAGATCTGGATTTGTATTTATCTCTCTCAAACTACATATCATTCGCTGCATTGGTCGATTCCATATGATTGTTTTCGAATGAAGTTGTCTACGGTAAATCTAATCATAGCTGAGAGATCTCTAATTCGGGAAATACTTGATACCACCCCGTTTAAACACGCCATGGTATAGAAATAAATTTGAACATGTAATACTACGAGTACGAGTTTAATTTACGTGTTAACATCTAAACATACAAATATCGTTTTGTTGCAATTTTGTATGATTTATTACGATTACAATTGGATCATTTGGAAATCTAACTAATTACGAACTAAGTTATTACTTTTTTTTCTTTTTTTTTGTTTGTGATAATTATTATAATTTTGATTTAAATTGATGAGTCTAATGTTGGTTTCCTTTTTTCTTTTCTTTTCTTAAAATCATTAAAAAACAGGAACATGCAATTGTGTTTTTGGATTAACGACAAGTTAATTAGGAACCTAAAGTTATCTGCAAAATCTATCTTGGACAATTTTTAGAAAGTTTAGGTTTTAGTTGTTGTTGTTGTTTTTTTGTCTTTTGTTAAATAAAAGGAAGAAGAACGCGCCATAAGGAAATATCCCGCAGTATCCTTGAACCCTTCGATCTTAACAAGCGTGACCATTTAATTCGACTTAAGACTACGAATTCCGGAGTCACGCGAGCCTTCTTAATGCGCGTACCACGATTAGAATCTTTCTTCTAATCTAAAATAAGCAAATATATTTATGTATGTACATATATACACACACACACACACGTACCGATACACACACTAACGTGGTTACTATAATGCGAATGCATTTATGTCAAAATATTAAATTATCATCGAGCTTCAAATTCAAAGCATCCACCTAATGCAACTGCATACAAAATTATACTCTTTTTTTATTTATTACATCAATGTATAAATTAATTTATACATTAATACAATAAATCAAATTATTGCATTTTTATTTTTTAATAATTAATAATTTATAACATATAATAATTAATAATTTATATATAGCATATAATAAATAATAATTAATAATTAATAATATAATAGTTAGAATAATTTTCTAACAAAATAAAAAAAAAAAAAAAGAAAAAGAATAAAATAAAAGACAGATTTATTTATAATATTTTATTTTATTTGTTGATTTCTTTTTTTTTTTAATGTTTCTGTATATTTAATTATTTTGTTATGTTCTTACTTGCATTATATGCAGTACACTATAAGTCTGTCAGGATAGTTAGGGATTTTAAACGGCTGTAATGGGTCGGTAATTAAGAGAGCGCATCGAACGGGGTTCAGTTAATTGCGCGCACCAACCTAAGTAAGGGTCAATCACCTCGAAAAGAGAGTACGATGTACACTATGGAAGCAAGGTCAATTAAAAGGTCATCCAAGCTTGCACTACGAATTATTTTTTTTAATCTCCGAGATGATTTTTTCTTTAATCTCATTTTTTTTTTTTGATCTATTATTTAGTTTGAACGCAAAATTTGGTTATTTCATTTTTTCAATCGAACAAACATCTAACAAAATGAATTTATTTCTATGAAAATTATTTTTGTGAGATTATTCACATTTTTTCTATGAAAAAAAAAAAAAATGAAAATGGAACGTGGGAGCCACAAAAGAAAAAAAAAATTAAAAAAATAGTTAAAAGAAAGAGTCACGTTTCTTTTCTAACAATCTCGAAGCCCACACATTGAATACGTGATATCAACGTGATGGTGTTTCTCGTTGGACCCTAAAGAAAACGACGTTGAAATAAGAAAATGAAAATGCTTTTGATATACGTCGTATGGTGTTACCAAGAAACAGAAACACCCTCCCTTGCGTCCAAAAATATTTTCTATGTTTCACGTGTCGCATGATTCATAGGGAATTTTCATTAAATGTAACTTATAAACTAAAAATAATTTATAAATGGTAATAATTATTTTGTAAAATAAAAATAACAAAAAAAAAACAAAAAAATAACAACAGATCCGGTTATAAAGTGTATTCATTTGTTATGTAAAAAAAAAAAAAGAAAAAAAAGAAAAAAAAATTAAATTAAATTCTATAAGAATATAATTTCTTTTTAAATCAAGCAATTTAGATGCAAGTTGAATTAATTGCTCGATTATTATATGCATGCGTACGTTAAAATCATAAATAATTTATACATATGAAGGTGTATACCGTAATAGTTCGAATAAAGTGTTACAAATCAGTTTTTTTTTTTTCTTAATTATTATATGTAAAGTTACAATCGTAACGCAATAAGTACAATTAGAAATAATTTTTTTTTTTTTTTTGTAAAAATAGAATATTAGAATTAAATCGTCATGTCGATGACTTACTATGATTGCAATGTACGATATCTTAATGTGAATCAACTTATAATTATCCAACGTAATTCTTGTTAAATAGTATTGTTAATCTTCGTTAAAATAAAAAGATGAATCGATAGATTGTAAGAAAACATCATTATTCTATTTAATTCACCGATTCCATTTATAAATCGACTAAATCAGCCTACTTCATCCGAAAGATCCGTTTTTCCTGGCCAGTTGCCCGAAACCAATTCGTTATCCATCGTGACCCTCTTCTTCTCATTCTCTTCAAATGAATTTATTTCTTACAAAGACGATCATGAGAAAATACCAAAATTCGAAAAAACGATTTCATAGATTTGTCAACAAATCGTCATTTCTTTCTATACTGACATTTCACACTTTTCTCGAAACTTGAAAATGAATCTTCGTTATTAATATTTCACATATTTTTGATCACCAATTTAAAAATCTCACATCGTCATATTAAAATTCGAAAAGATATACCTCGAACGATAAGATAAAAATAAACTAATTGATTAATCGTACAAATAATATCAAATAAATCGTGCTCGGTCGGTATATTGAGAAGAAGATCGCGTAAAATCGGTTCGTCGGCAAGGAAATTTTCTGTCCAATTTTGACGATTTTTTGTCAATGATTTTTTAATCAAATTTTCATCGTCTTTGATTCGTTCGTTTTCTTTCTTCTTCATTTTGTTGTCGTTTCCGATCGGATAAATGTTCATCAACATTTTTCGTACAAATTCGTAACCCTTGCGAAAAATCGTTACAATTTCGTCCATTTTTTATTTGTATTATTTCTTTTTTTTTTTATTTCTTTCGTTATTTCGTTCGCGATAAATTATTTCGTTTCGACCGATCATCGACTTTTCGTCGACTGTACTTTTTCGCACTGGCAACTGCGATCTAAGCTCGAAACTTTTCGATTACCTAACTTCTCTTTCTCTCTCTCTCTCTCTCTCTCTCTATCTCTCATTCGACTTTTAACATCGTCATCAGTTAAAACTACTTTGTAATATTACGAAATCGTGATTTTATATATATATATATATACATATATCAGTGGTGTGAAAACTTGGCATCTTCTAATCATCTTTCGTAGTTTTATTTGAATATTTATCTTTCTTACATTTACTAGATGAAAAATCTTTTACGAACTAGACGCTACCACCATTTTGAATTGTAAACTAATTTCTTTTTAATCTTACCACCAAGCATCATATTTTTGTCTTCAACCAAGTGAATATAAAAAAAAAAAAAAAGGAACAAAAAATTCTTCTTTAAAATTTCAAGAACAATTTCAAAATGTAATCTACTATTTTAATCTCATCTTTAATAAATTTATTTGAATTCATCTCAAATTATAATACAGGATGAAATTTAATCTACAAAAATATTCTTCTTCATGAGGAAAATTTTTACAACCACCATTTGACCTTATCGAAAATGTTCGTTTAATCGTAACTTCATTTTCCAACCTTTCTCTTTATAATCACAGTTACATCATTTCGTAACAATTAACTTCATGAAAAAATAGTCCACGATGTAATATTGAATTCTATACTCTGAAGAGGAAGGAAAAAGAAAAAAAAAATGATAGAAATCAACTATCGACTCACGTTTCTTGTCTCGACGGATACGACACGAACGTGTCCTTTTTGATCCTGGCTTTGGTCAAATGCATAAATCAATAAAAAAAAAAAAGAGAAAAGTATAAGAGTGTTAGTAACACTCTGACGTGAGAAAATTGAGGACGATGATAACTCAGAGAATCATTGATCTTTCTCGTGCTATATGCATAAACCACAGAAGAAGCACGTTTCTAGCCAGGTATTTGTATTTCGGTTTTATAACTGCATTCTAGTCGATAATGCAACTGAACTTTAAACTAATAATCAAACAATTTTACGCTAATATTGATAACTATTACATAACATATTCGTTAGTTAGAACATTTAACAGTAATTTCAATGCTTTAATGAATTAGAATATTATCAAATTATCTCATTTATTATCTCTCATTTATTTTTATAAAATTATTTAAATATATTCGCGTTAGAATATTTAACAGTAATTTCAGTGTTTTAATGAATTAGAATATTATCAA
>NW_015148985.1:692567-750620 GCF_001465965.1 Polistes dominula
ATATTATAATTTAATATTTATATATAATAAAATATATAACCCTATTATATATATATATATATATATATATATATATATATATATATATATAACCCTATAATTAATTATAATATTATTTATAATATATATATATTGATGGTAATGATGGAAAACAAAATAAAAAAAAATCAAATGTATAGATCGAGATTCTTTTTATTTTTATTTAAGAAGAAAGACTGAGAAAAGTGACCTTGACATTCTCGCGTGTCATCGCTCGATAGCCTTGAAGATAACACCGAAAAATTTCCGAGAGTAAAAGAAAGAAAAAAAAGAAAGAAAGAAAGGAAAGTATCTATGTGCGTGTGTATGCGTATACATGTATGTGTGTTTAGCTAAAAAGACGGTGCATTCATTGGGCAGACTATTCATAGAAAGAACGAAGCTACCTAGCTAGTTTCATTGGTGAATTCTTATTCAAACATACCCCCTTGTGAAAAGATGTTCGAGATAGAAGAAGAAGAAGTAAAAGATTCCTCTTTTGGTCCATTCTTTGACTCGAAGGTCAAGATCGTTTCAATTCTTACTGAATGTTACCAGAAATCATCCTTACATGGTCAACAAAAAATTATATTTTTCTTAATATTAACAATTTGCACTCGAGATTTAAGTGGCAACTCGGACAGCGCTGATGCGGCGCCCAGTGACTGATTTCAAGTCTTTTGTTACTCTATTTGTTTATTTACGATGTTTGATAAGATATTTCTTTTAAGATATATTTAAAGGTAATACTTAAAGGGACTGTAAAGTTTATTCTAATCGTAATACACCTGGAGATAGACGGGAAGTAACATATTATTGTGATACGTGTCCTGATAAACACCTAGAATGCAACTTGCGTATTGTTTTACGAAATATCATGCAAAAACTATTATACAGAGTATAATATTTCTCAAATTTTGTTATTTTTCATATAAAAATAAATAAATTGATGAAATTTGATTATTTGTATATGTTTGTTTATTTATAAATGACTTTAAAGTAAAATGTTTTCCTAATTTGGCCGAAATCGTCTCGAGTTGCTGGTTAGGGCAAACGAAAAAGGCCATCAAGTGCAAAGGGTTAAATAATAATATAATTATAAATAAAAATGTTCACTTAATTCTCAATTAATATGAATAATTAATTCTCACAAATCAAGAGGAACAATTATTGATAAATCGATAAAATAAAAAATTTTTTTTAATATAAAAAAAATTATGAAATATTTTATAGGTGTTCCGTTATTGAAAGAGAACAAAAAATTCAATTCAAAAGTAATATTTAATTTATTGTTACGAGACTTCAAATTTATACGAACCCTATAGAGGGTTAGTACCAGAAGGTATATAAAAAAAAATGAAATTTTTCTAATGGATAAAATATCGAAATAAAATATCGAGATAAAATATCATGGCAGGACACATTTGAAGGAAGGTAGGAAAAGAGGAAGGATGAAAAGGAAAGGAAAGGAGAGGAAAGGAGAAGAGAAAAGAAGAGAGGAGAAGAGAGGAGGGGAGAGGAAAGGAGAGGAAAACGCGTCGGGTCGATTCTCTCTCACCTACTCGACCCAGCCTCTCTTCAAACTTCCCCTTCTAGCCCCCTAACATCCCCTCTCGTCCCTCTTCCTCCATATCTAATCCTTTCCCTGCATCTTGCATTCCTCTTCATTCCCCTTCATCCCTCTCCCTCTCTCTCTCTTTCTCTTTCTCTTTCTATCTTTTCAAACAAGTCCTGTCATAGTGATAACTCGCTAACGTTCCAATTGATTTCCCGCCATTGTTCTTCTACATTGTCACGTGACTTCATTCATTACGCCATTATTTTTATCAAAATTCAATCATAGATAAGTTTCTTTGATAACGAATAAAATCAAATTAAATGAAATGAATTTTGGGGGTGGGGGTGAAATTTCATGAATGTGTGGGTGGATGAATGAGTGTGCATATACATGTGAATGTTTGTGTAAATTTTTTTGTTACTTTGACTTATTTTTTAGGTTATTTCTTTTGTAAATCAAAGCTGTATGCGTGTTTAAAATGAAATTAGATATAATTAGTGAGATAGAATTGGAAATAAGTAAAGATAGAATAGATGTGAATGCAGAAATCGAAAAGATGGAGTAGTTGGTGAATGTATGCGTGCGTGTATGTGTGTCGGTTAGAGAGAGAAAAGTGGGGGGAAAGGGTAAAGGAATGGGGGAGGGAGAAGTAAAGCTCCTCTCTTGGCTGCTGTGGATCGATAGAACGGAGCTGCGTGATATGCTCAGTTTTCCACACGAAAAATACCGATAGATAACCGGTTATTGTTAGTTCTTCCATATCTTCGTTTTTTTTTTTTTTCATTTTCTTTCAGGCTTTTTCTCTACGCTAATATTAAAAAAAAAAAAAAGAACCAAAACAAATCCAAAATTAAGAGAAAAATATTCAACTAATTGATAAGCAAATTTATCTACACTTGAAAAAATTTCAACGATGCACAATCATTTAAGAATCCAAATTAATGAGGTTAATTAATCCGTTAGCAAAATTGTATTACAAAAAAAAATGTGTTGAATATAAAAGGCGAGATTTATTGAAAATAAAATTAAACAAAAGTTATTAGGAAAAATTAAAAGGTTACATATTAAAAAATGAAATTAATTGAGTAAAGATAAAAATGAATACTATAATATCATAACTTTATTAACACAATTCTATAATAATTCCAATCAGTTCTATATAATATTAGATTGTCCGGAAAGTTCATGACGATTTCCGGTAGATGGCATTAAAGTTCTTTTACTAAAAAAAAAAAAACCTGAAAAGTTCTGAAAGGTTCGGAAAGGAGGAAATTTTGAAGTTACCCTTAAAGATGGAAAAAGATTGTGAAACAGAATGACACTTAGATATTATTTAATAAATATATACCAACAACAAAAAATCTTAAATTGCAAAACATTTCAATCTTCCATTCAAATCGGCACGAACTTTCCGGACAACCCAATAGAATAAAATAATAAATATTAATAATTTGTATATTAAAAAATGATTATTACGAATTATAAAAATGTTTCAAATTCATTTGGAAATTATGAATAAAGTAACTACAAGGTTTTAAAAAGAATATGGTGTATAAAAGTTTGTTATACCTTCGAAGGGGTGGTAGATAAAATTAGAGGCCTACCACCAATAGGACGTTTGATATTTTCATGGAAGGAAGGAAGAGGTTACGCTCGTTTCGTCGATCGATGACGATGACGAGAAACTCTTCGATGTTATATCGTGCGAATGTCGCAAAGCTGACGTAATGGTTTGAAAAAGGTAAAGTAAAAGGGAACATGTGAGGTGTATGATCGAGTCTTTATAACGTCTAACAACTTTGACGTAATTGCTTGAAGCATACGTGCATATCTAAGACATCAATTATTTTCTATGTCGTCTATTTTTATATTTCGATAATCCAAATAATGTGCAAATGATATTTTCGAGAGAAAATATAAGTACAAATATTAGATTGTTCGACAATTCATTTCCTTGTTATCATAAAAATTTACCCTTCCGTACGGATAATTCGTTCCATTAGAGTGGGTGCCACTAACTGAAATGAGTCCTAAATGAAAAATGTGTACATAAGATGTCGTATATATCCGACCCTCATAAATGAAGGTTTTAGTGGACATTAATTGTCCTATAACATCAGGAAAAATAACTGAGAAATTGAATTTATTAAATTCGATAAAGCCTTGAATTCTAAATATGAACATTTAAATCGTCTTTGATTTCTAAAATTATTTTACCAACAAACTAAAAATAAATTTTCGTTCTTCATAAGTAAACTAAATATATATTTCAAATAATAATTTATTAAGTTCAATTAGTATTTGATAAGTTATTTAATTGATGAAACAATAATGTATATAATTTACTATTCTTTTTAATTAATACTAAAACGCAAATTATATTACACATTTATTTATTACCTCTGAATATCTGAAAAAAAAACAAATAATTTCTAATATAAATTTTGAAATGCACGATATGCTTCTTATAATTAGAAAAGATAACGTGCATAATTGGCAACGATTTGGAATTAACATTTTACGGACTACTTCTTATTCGTTATTCCGTTTACCGTTAAACGACCGTCTTTTGAAAAATATCCTCAGCCTTATATATACATAGCCAGGAGTAATATGAAATTATTTAAACACTGTATTTTCATTCTGCGATTTTATCTGCTTTTAATCTAATGCCCGTAGTTAAACTAACGTTAGAGAACTACACTTATCGATCGAGTTAGACGATATTTGCATTAATAAATAAATAAACAAATAAAAAGAAAATCAATTGATTGAATGATCGATTGATCGACATTCTATTTAAGACGTCAGATGTTTAACCTTTTGATAATTCATAATTAATCTAAGCAAAATAGGATAGAAGATAAAGCTTACTTAAAGTGTGATATTCATTCGGTCATAAAATCCACGCATTTACGTGAGTATGTCTATGTTCACGTTTATATAGGACAGGTGACCGAGATATGCGAAGGTCGTTGACCTTTTAGTAATATCGTATGACGTCATTGATTGTAGGACCAACTTTATTTGCAGCTTTTACTTCGCCTATAGAATCATCGTCATTGTCGTCGTCGTTGTCGTCTGTCTTCCCAAAGACCTTTCTGTGGTCTTTAACTTCATAACTTGATACTTTTATCTACAGGCTGTTGCAAAATATGTGGACATAATTTCTAACTCGATTTTATATGTACCAAATGATCTCACGAATAATAGATTCAATTTTTCAGCTATTTTTGAAGTTGTTATTCAACGATTAATATTCACCAATGCATTTATTTCACCATCAGCTTCTTCGATTGGACACAATTCAAATGTGATGCATATTTCAAATCGAAAATGATCAAAATGAAATTTCTTAAAATAATTTTGAGATGTTTAAAATTGGCGCCAGAAAATAAGTTATATTCCTTTTTCCAATTGTAAATAAAAATGTGGTCGTTCATTTTGATCGTAAAAGAGAAACGTGAGAAATAAGGTTGAGAAAAGTAGAAGAAAAGAAAAATAATTTTGGATAGTGTAAAAAGGAGAAGATCCAGGATTAAAAGAGTGTATGTATCATGAGTTCATCGGTGTCATCGACCTCGAAGGAAGGAGAGCAGGAACGCGAGAGGCTAACGCACATAAAAGTGAGAAATGCAGGAGCCAGCCAGGAACGACGAGTGGAACCAATGAGAGGGAGAGAAATAGAAAGAAAATAAGATGGAAAGGGAAGGTGTATATTCAGGCTCTGGTAAGAGAGGGAAAATGAGAAAGAAAGAGAGAAAGAATCAACAGTAATGAACTGAAACGCATGTGCCTGCCTACGTTATCAACACAAACACAAACAAAAACACAAAAGTTAAATAAACACTAAACTAAGGAAATATAAAAAGAACAAAAATAAAACAAGAAATCCATGTACCCTTTTTTTCTCTATCTTAATGTTTATTTCATTTCCAAATACAAATATAACTACGTACTATTGTATTAAAAACAAAACATTAAAAACAAAAGGGGTAAAATAAATAGGTAAAGGTATACTGAACCCCTTTTCTTATTGCACATTTTCTCATTTACCGAATTCCAATAGAAATGCGCATTATGTGCAGCACTTTAATATGAAGGAAGAAAAAAGGGAAATAGGATGATGGTGAAAAAAATAAAATTGATAACAATTGAAACTTACCCCTTGCGTTTCTTTCTTATCCTAACAGAAGATGTTGATCCATCACTGTCATCATCATTCTCCTCAGAATGTGGATCGTCGTAACGGACAACAGTGGTTTTTCGTTTACTCGCGGCATGGCTGCTGTTATCCTCGTCGTATTCAGCCTCCGGATTTGCGACGAGCGAGTACATCGACGAAAAGACTCTCAATGAATAAAAGTTTGACGTCGACCGGGTCTACTGGACGACATCGTACTTCCTACCCTTTTGTTATACCTTGAGAGGGAGTACTTCACCCTCTTCCTCTCTTTCTACCTCTCTCTCTCTCTCACACCTTCTTGCTATATTTGTTGTCCTCTTTTTTGTCGGTTCATCTATTATTCTTTTCTTTAATATATACCCGACGAAATTCAAATCCCTTTCTTCCTTCCTTCCTTTCAGAAACACGAATTCTTTTCTTAATCAGCTCGACGGCGCACAGTTAGCCCAAGGCTGTATATACACACAATTACATATGCACTTTATATATATACAAACACATATACACGTAAGAGATTGATACGCTCGCCCCTACCAACGATGCGCGGCTAACTTCACCCTTCTTACCTCTCTAACCCTCCCACCACCACTACCACCCACCCGTACACTAGCGTGGCTCGGGCCACACTGAGCTCCGGCTGAATCCTCCTTGATCACTAGTAGCGACACCTTGCGATAACTTTCGTAACTCGTAGGATGCAACTCTCATACATGGATGGTATATACCTGTGTATATCGGTCATATTTCATTTTGCGTATTTCTCAACATTGCAACAAATATCGATACATTCAATAAATGTTACATATAGTGTAATAATACATGTTACGTATAGAATTTTTCAATCTTTTTTTCCAAATTGTTACTTCATCGATAATAAAAATTCACTAAAAATTTAAATAATACATGTCTGAAATCCTTCTAATACAATATGATGCAACACCTTGTCAATTTTAAATTTTTCAATGAGAATTAATTCCTTTTTTTCTAAAACTCGATTAAAATATTAACATCTTCTAAACAATTTTCATTTTTAATTATCCACTTGATTAAAATCAAAATAATCTCTCATTATTTAACATAATGGACTCCTTGAATTCAAGACTTCAAGATTACTAGGTCCGTTCCTGATAAAACAGGTCTCTTGGGGGACGTTCACATGTAAGTGATAGTACTTCGATCGATGCACTCACCCACACAGTTACAATTTGCCCGCCAAAAAAGATGAGTCAAACGATGTCCGATATTTGGCGGGAAAAAAAAAACAATACAAATATTTATGGATACACAGATGATCAATTAAAATATTAAACAAAACGAATAATACAAATAAAGCTCGTGCAAAATTGTACGCATTTAACATTTATAATTATTGATTATAATTTCAAGATGACCTTGCAAATAGCTCATATCTTTTATCTAAAAACATTTCAATCGTAAAATTCATATCCATTGAATCTGTACGTAACTATTATACCTAACAATCACGATTATTATACTTTGAAACTTACATTCTAAATGTACAATATTTTTGCATTTATGTATGTACAAAAGCACATATATATATATTATATGTTATTGTAAATACAGAAAATCGGTTGTAACACGCAAGAGTCGATAACAGAAACGCTAACAAGAGGACTCACCTACCTCCAGGATTATTCTTGTGTATTGCTCTAGTTGGAAAGCAGCCAAGAACGAAGGAACGTGCCTGTTTCTTCTTCTTCTTTTTGAATTCGTTGTTCGAAAGTGGCCGCGACCTTGAGGTCGACGACGCCTATTACCACAAACGTGTAAGTTAGTAGTAACTAAAATGCAGGTAAATTTACAGGTAACACAAAATATGTGCATTACATGCATACGCGTGTATATTTTTATATTATATAGGTTTTAAGAATATTATCTCAAATATATAAGAGAATATAATAGATAAATACATTTTTTATCTACGATCGATTTACTAATTTATTATAATATATTTTTATAAGTTGATAGAACACATACTTTCGTTGTATATAATATATCTATACTACTACATTTTTATTTTTAATTATAAAGTGACGTATATAAAAAATATAATGTCTTGATAAGTCGACACACGGGTCACCATGACAGAAAGAAATAAAAGAGAGTATGTTTAGGACGAACTAAGAATTACTTCGATGATGATACTTCAAATACTGTCACTTCTTTTTTAAAATATTTCGTACGAAATATATCTTATAAATAACGATAACAATATTTTACGTCATCGAAGACGTATTTACTTTTCTTCGTTTTTTCTTTTACTTCAAAATACAAAAAGAAAAATTTAAAGTAACAAAAAAAAAAAAAGAAAATGAATTTCAAGTTCAATAAATAAAACGAAATGGGAATATTATTTATTTGTCTTTTTTGGTTTCCTCATCGTCCTTTTCTTCCTGTTCTTCTTTATCAATCGATAATAGATCCACATTTTCGGATTTTTTCGGTGATCCATCGAATTTGTCCGAAGATTTTTTATTGTCAAAATGTTTCTTTTCTCTTTTAGATAACAACTTTTCTTCAGGAATCTCAGTTATCTTCACGTCTTCTTCATTCTCACTTTCTTTTTCTTTTTTTTTAACTACCTCCTCTTCATCCTCTTCCTCCAGCTTCTGTTCCTCTTCCAAAAGATAATCCCAATCATTAATCTCACCGCCGTCACGCACCTTTTTCAATTCTCGCTTCATCATTTCGAAACATTCTCTTCTTTCTTTCCATTTCTTCGTAATTTCGGCGTTTTGTTCATCCGTACTTTCTCCTTCCAATAACATTGACTTCTCCTTCTCTTCACACTCGAGTATATATCTCTCATAATCATCAACCTTGAAATAAAATAAAAATACAAATTTGTATTATCCTCCATTTTGTAAAAAACAACAAGAAAAAATTTGATCATAAATACTTTAACAATAAAATTTAATTTAATGAACCACTCAGTTTTGACAAAGAAATTGTATCTTTTGTTAATATTGGAACAGGTAAATAATTGCAGTAAAAATTGCATCGATGCACTTTATGGTTGATGGATAAGACAAAATTCTTATGTACCGACGTTACCGACTCTACCTCAAAGTAACAATTATCCCCCTGTTAGATGGCACTGAAGTTCAAACTCTCCCGACAAGCGCCATTTTTTAAAAAATTAAATATTTAAATACTTAAAACAAATATATACCTTATCCTGTAACATTTGTTGAACGTCGTTTTGTTTTTTCAAATGTCTTGGAAGCCAAAAGCAGGCTTGAAGAAGTCTCAAAAAAATCCAGACTGCTCCAGCTAATGCCAAGTAGGAAAAAGCGGTGAAAACCATATTCGAAAGGTCCACCGTGATTTGTTGATGCTTCATGGATGACGATGATAACGAAAAATAAAATCTGTAAATTATTTTTTAGAATATTTTTGTTTTAAAATACTCTTTTAGCTAATTTCGTGACAGTACTATCGAATTGTGAAATAATGTTGTTTTTTTTTTTCTTAATAAGGTCATTATGAGTAAAGACTATACATAGAGTATATAGTATATATAAAATTAATGAATGTATATAACTAATCGATTATACGATATCTGTTTATCGTTGACATTATTGTGAACGTTGAGAACATATCGATTATAGTTTATGCGATGTACACTGAATACTCTTTCATAATGCATCATGCTACTTTACTAAGGAATAGTTATATACAACTGTACGTGTGTGTACGTGCACGTAGTATATGTATTTAATTTTTTCTCATTGAACAACCAAATACTTCTATTTATTTAAAGATAGGGGAAGGATTACATAATAGACATGTAGGGTGTTTATATAAAATAAAAGAATAATTTAAGAAATAATTAACATCGTTGTAATTCCCATCGAATCGATTTTAGTCGTGTGACATAAAGTGTGTGTAACACAAATAAAGAAACATAAAAAGTTCGTCAAAGCAACGTTCTTACTCACCATACCGTGTAAAACACAAATCGATGTTAACATACATCTTCTCGTACAACGTATGTATGTCGCGTGTACTCGGAGAAATTATGTAAATAAAGTTAAAATTATAATGTTAATTTTAATTGAGTGCATTTTTTGTTGTTTTTTTTTTTTTTTGTAAAATCTTAAAATATGTGTATACATGTATATTATTCAGTAATTATAATTATATAGAGTCGGATAAATGAATAAAAAATTAAATAAAAAAAATGTATGAATTGTTTGATCTTGATCGACACGATACAAAATAACGAACCAAAATTGAAACACACTTATACAAAATTTTTATTATAAAGAATTGAAAATAAAAAATAAAAAAGAAAATAAGAGAAAACAGAAATGTTTTAATTTTCATAATTTAACATAAAGTTTAAAATTATTGAGAATAATAATAAAAGAACCAAAATGGCTACTTACCCTATTAAAAAATATACATGTTCTAAAGTAGAACAACGAGTTCTAATCTAAATATCAGTATCCCCTACGTATCTTCTTTTTCTTCTTTTTTTTTTTTTCTCTTCTATCTTCTATTATAAGTAATGCCAGATTACGACTGTTGAAGTAAAAGAAACTACGATGTGTCGGACTCTGCCGACTTGAACAGGGCTTTCCACTACTGACCCCTATCACACAACAATCGATATATGGATGAAAAGCCACGTATGATCAAGGGAAAGGAAAAATAAGTCTAGGATGGTCTCGATAAAATCTTCCTGTTAGGATATATTAACATTAATAAGAAGATTCGTAAATTAACCTATATAATAATAATAATAATAATAATAATAATAATAATAATAATAATAATAATAATAATAATAATAATAATAATAATAATAATAATAATTTAAAATATAAAAACGAATGTGCGTAATGAAACAATTTATCGATCTTTCAAACAATTATCAACTGTTAATTTACAAATTAATATTATTTACAACATATATATATATATATATAAAATGAGGATTACACAATAATAATAATAATAATAATAATAATAATAATAATAATAATAATAATAATAAAAATATGTGTTTTAATGACACATACACAAACACACAACAAATGTAATTTAAAATTCGAATTATCGATAAGTGGAGAAAACAAAATTAATTTCGTTGAGACTTTTTTGGGGATAAATTTAAAAAAAGAAAATCTATTATTGTTATTTAAAAAAAAGATAAATAATTATAATATAAATAATAACAATTAAATGTATTTAATTTTTATTTCAATTATTAAGGAAGAAAAAAGAAATAAATCGTTCGAATCGTTGATAGATCGTAAAAATAATTGGCGGTAAAATGAAAAACCTACCTTATCGTCCTCACAATAAATGTATATACTTATTAAGTACATATGTATGTTTGTATTTATGTACGTATGATGTGTGTATGTAAGAAAAGGAGGATATAAAAAGAGTAATAATGTAGTTTTGAAATATGAATGCTGTCGTCACACACACATGCATCGGTGCTACTGTCACAAACTGCGTTTATTTTTATCTTTCTCATTAATGTATATTATTTATTATAAATAAGTTAGAAACATTGATTTTTTCCTCTTCGGGAACGGTTGTTAGGTGTTTACATTTTATACACACAGAAAGAATACCCAAACGTATTTTTTATGCTTTTCAGAAAAAATGTATACTTCTTTTTTCTTTTTTTTTTCCTTGTTGTTTTGTTGTTGTTGTTGTTTGACAAAAAATGATTTACAAATGAACATATAACCGCAGAAATTTACGTGTTTCTCTCTCTCTCTCGCTCTCATTCTCTCTCTCTCTCTCTCTCTCTCTTACATTGTATCTTTTTCATTTTTCATATTCATTCATCATTCTTGTTATTTATTTTTTTTTTGTTATTTATTTATTTATTTATCTTTTTTTTTTTATTTTACTTCACAAAAATTGGGTTGACAAGAAGACCCAGTTTAGTCCCAGTTAGTCCCAATCAAATAGTATTATTTTCCAATTTTAAAATTGAGCAAACGTACACATGCATACGCTACAACATACGTGTTTCTCTCGTATATTAGATTTCATTCATTCATACTTAAGAAGTTGTCTCTCTCTCTCTCTCACACTCTTTCTCTCTCTTTCTAATGCATACATACATATTATGGATATACGCCCTTATACATAGCTCTTTCTCTTTCTTCGCATCCTTCATTTTATTTCGTTTATCAAGCCTACCCCGTTTCTTTTCGTTCCGATTTCTTCTAATGGCCTTTCACAATCCATTCAAATCGAAATTTCTCAAAACTACAATATGTGAGTTTTGTTGTTTTCAATTTTCGATTAAATACACATTTATATATCATCTTGTTCCTTACACAATCAATTTAAATCATGCACTCTCACTGAAAACAAAGCAGTATTATTATTATTATTATTATTATTATTATTATTATTATTATTATTTATTATTATTATTATTATTTATTATTATTAATATTATTATTATTATTTTTTATTATTATAATAGTAATTATTATTTTAATTATTATTGTTATTATTATTATTTTATTAATTATTAATTATTATTATTATTATTATTATTTTATATTATTTTTTGTTATTTCTTAATATTATAGTTTTATTTATTATATTTATATATTTATCTCTCATATAAACTCAGTTTATTGTAACCAGAGTAAATATGACGTATGCTGCCCATGTACGTATGCGAGTGTATGATGTTGTGTTACGTGTATCTCTCTCTCTCTCTCTCTCTCTCTCTCTTCCTTCCTTTTTTTTCTTTTTTTCTTTCTTTCTTTCTTTCTTTCTTTCTTTCTTTCTTTCTTTCATTCATTCATTCTTTCTTTCTCTCTCTCTCTCTCTCTCTCTCTCTCTCTCTCTCTCTCTCTCTTATTCTCTCTTTTATTCAGACTTCATCAGCACAGTGCCGAAGTTTGGTGTATAGTGTGTTAAATGATCTCCGAAACACCGCATTCTCTCTTTCTCTCTCACATTTACACAAATCTCTCCCTCTCTCTCTCTTTTATTCTTTCATTTTCACCGTTCAATCAAGACCTTAAAGATTTTTATTTTATCGATGCAAGTACTGTTTAGATTTCACCACTCTTATCGTTAGCATAAATTTATCAATTTATTTGTTATCTGTTTCTTTCTGTAACTCTCATTTTCATTCTCACTTGTTATTTTTCTTTCATTTTTTGGTTTCGTTCCTCTTTCTCTGTATCTCTTTCTCTTTTTCTCTCTCTCTTTCTCTCTCTCTTTCTCCCTCTTCCTTTCAAATCTCTAATAAGGGACGGTAACTTGGTGCTGCCGTCATAAAGGTAAGAAACGAAAACAGAAGATCAAGGGAAGAAGAAGACGAAGATGAAGAAGAAGAAGAAGATGAAGAAGAAGAAGAAGAAGAAGAAGAAGAAAATAGTGCCGCCGTCAAATCGAGAGCTTTTAGAGAATACAAGCAAAGTGTCGGGCAGCGCGCTTGCCATTTATGAGCAAACGCAGGCAGTGAGCAATTAATAATACATACGTACACTTTTATAATATGGATACAAAGCGCGATGCCAGGGACACAAATCTTTAAGGATACGTGTCCCTTGCCACGCGATCAATTTGTGCTGTGCCTTCATTTAAGGGCTAGGGCCGAGCCGATTTTTTAATAGACAGGATAATACATGATTCTTTTTCATCTCACGCGTATATATGTATGTGCATGTATTTGTGTGCATGCGTGTATGTTTGTGTATGTGTTGTGCTTCTTTAATTTCATTTATTAATTTACTTATTGATTTATGTATATGTGTATATATATATATTTTGTATGAAGTTCATCTTTGCATGGTCGCATACATTAATGACTACGAGCCGATACTTCGATGACTATTAAATGACACGATTGAAAAATCATGTTGGTCGTTATCCATGTCAAAACGCAATGTCTTTTATTTCGTTATCTTTATTTATTTATTTTTTTTTATTTCTCAGCCCTCGCACCACCAATGTGCACAGCCTCTATTTAATTTGTTTATTTTGTTTCATTTATATAAATACATGTATATATATTTTAGCCGTATATATAGATATATTTATATAAACATATATATTTATATATATATATATATATATTATTTATATATTATATGTATATAGCGGAGATGAGAGACAGCAGAATCATTTCTACC
Organism: Polistes dominula; assembly: GCF_001465965.1. The sequence goes on from NW_015148985.1 coordinate 706,486, forward strand.
GCCAACTCTCGCCTCTTAAATTACCTAGTCACATCAAAACAAAAAATTCTTTCCTAAAGATTCTTTTATCAATTTACTTCTTTTTCTTTTCATTCTTCTTTCCTCCGTCTCTCACTCTCTCACTCTCTCACACTCTTTCTCGCTCTCTCTCTCTTTCTCTCTGTGTGTGTATGTGTATGTGTTCCTTAATACGAAAGGGAGGGGAAGGTGGAAAGTAGTTCACTCGTTTCTTCTTAAACTTCCCTTTACTTTACTTTTTCTTCATTCATTTTTGTTAGTCTCATCGTGTACCTATTGTTCTTTTTTTTTTTTTTATCTTCTTCTTTCATTTGATCCATACGTTTCTCCAGATTCCATTTTTCTTCTTTTTGCATCCATTTTCCTTTATTTCTTTCTTTCTTCTTTCTTCGTTCGCTTGCTTGTTTCTACCCATCCATGGTCTCTCCCTCCTTCCACCACCGACCACCTATTTCTCTATGTTTCATTTATCTCTTTTTTATCTTTTGTAATTTTTTTGTTGTTGTTTTATATTAATATATTATATGTAACAATATTTATCGATCAAAATTGTGAGTGAATTCGAATCACATGCAGAAAAAAAAACTCTTAAGTCGTTTCCCCAGCACAGATATACTTTTTTGTTTTTGTTTTGTTTTATTTTCGTTTTTAAAAAAGAAAAAAAACAACACTTTGGCTTTTTGCATCTAACGAAGGACTCTGCAATAAAAACACACCGCACTAGTAAAATGGCACTAGGAATCATCTCGCGTTCTATCTCTTGATCTTCTTTCTTTTCTTTTCTTTCTCACTTGTGTGTTCTAATCGCGATATTTAAAAAACAAAAACAAATCCTTGTTTTCGGTTCATCCATTCTTCTCAATTTCCTTTTCTATATCTTTGTCCTTTGTCTCCTCCACCTTTGCCTTACCTTCGTTCATCCTTTCTTCGTTACTCCTTTCCTTGGAAATAATCCCAACTTAGTATTTTAGGATTAACACTTGGACAGAATTAACGCGGGCATGGCTGCGTTTTATTTTTTTTTTTTTGATCCTCTTTAAACGATACAATTTTTCTTAATCTTCCCCTTCGTTCATTTGTGTATCTCTTCGTTATTATAAAAATCAGACGATGACAACGCAGTAAGCGCAGCATGATCGACTAAACTAAGCTATAAAAAGGTAACAAATTCAACAAATGGAGTACGAAACTAAATCAGTTTGTTGGTTATTGACAGTGAAAAGGTTTTAGGAAAGAACGTATAACGCTCAGATTTAGGTCCGTCTTTGTTTGTCTCGCAGATAGTTCCATCCATTATTACATAGTTTTATTAGCTAAAGTTGGTACTTCTCCTTGATGAGATGGAACTAGAATGATGATGCTTCATCGATGGCACCACAATATAATTATTGTTTATTCCTTCTCTCTTTCTTTCTTTCTTTCTTTTTTATCTTTCTATCTATCTTCCGTATGATTTATCCTCCTCTTTGTATCATTTAAACAATGTCTACACTGCAATACTTTGGTTAAGATGGTAAAGTAATAGTTGACTTCACACCAATATCCAAATCCATTCATCTAGACCAGATTATATTCCTTTAGATTAGATTGCAAGATAGTATCCTTCACCGCTGCAAATACAAATCTAATGTTCTCCGTATCTGTTGAAAAAAACAAAACAAAACAATATTATAATTACAACGTTATTATTAAAATATTAATATTAAATAATGATTTTGTTATTTTTTTCAAAGTATTTTATTCACAATAAAAATAAAAAGTTGACATATAGATTCTTTTAAGCGTTAAAGAATGAACGAACACTTACCAAAGAAAGAAAATGTAGTTAGAGCACATGCAACTTCGGAACATTTCTTCGTTATAATAAAAGCCCATGTATCACATAATAATAATAATATATATCGTATGTTTAGAAAATGCGTTTTTTTTTGCTCGCATGCATAAATTGTCAAATTTGTTGGTTAATTTATTTTCAAACGAAATTAGAATCAAATAATAGAAAAGTATTTGGAAATGTTACAAATAATGAGAAATATTATTGTGTTTGTATACATGCAATAAATAACCCTTAACCAGAAATAGAGTATTTAACATTAAAAGAACAAATTTTATATATTTATTGAAAAAGGAATATGGAAATTGGCATTCTTATAGCATTTAAAAAAAATTAATACATAAGTTCAATCTATTATTTGGATCTATAATATATTAATGTGTTCGCATGATAATAAGATAAACATAATGTAAAAAATGTGTACGCATGTTTTGAGTAGTAGAAGCAATTTTAACGTGTGTAGACAAAAAATCACCTATAACACATCATGTGTACGTATGTGTATATATATATATATAATAAAACGTAATTGAAAAAATTCGTCCATATATGGTCGTAATTAGGCAAGATTAAATTCCTTAAGAGCAGTCTGCATAATCGTATCCTTTACGGCACAGAACACAAGCTTGATATTTTCCGTATCTGATAAATGAGATCCCAATCATCACAAGCAGCATGCAATTATAATTGATCACATTATTTCCTAGATTAGTTTTCTCAAAAAAAAAAAAAAGCAAAGAAATTCATTTGTTAATATAAAAACTTAATAATTAAAGAATTATACACACACCTGAGATAGAAGGATGCAGGCAAGATACACGCTACAGCACATAACATTCCCAAAAGCAATATTACGAGGCATACGTATAAAAGATATACAATTGTATATACAGAGTGTCTTAAGTTTTTTCGAAAAAAAAAAAACTTTGGACACATCCTCTGTATATATATATAAAAAGAGATTTAGTTTGAACAACTTTGAATGTTTCCTACCTGTGGCACATGTGAAGTGAGAATAAATAATCTTCTCACTATCTGGATTTAGATCGACAAACATCCTTAGAATAAATTCTCTAGCAGCTATGGCATCTCTTTGTGGGCCTGTGAAATTTACAGCAAGCAAATAGCCTGAGATATTACTTCTACATTGGTTGGAAAAGCAAAAAGATTTATGGTTAATTAATTAAGGTGATTCAATTCGTTAGTGATAACATTATAGATATGTAGAATTAATAATATTAGTAATATAATTATTACTCGTGAATTCAATTTTATTTTCTTACTAAATTTCACAAGATCGTATCCTAAATACAATTTTATCCAGTGCGAATAATAAAATTTGTGTGAAAAAAAAGAACAAATTGAAATAAATGATAAATTATTTGATATGTCTGTATACCACAGACCTTTTTGCTGTAAATATAATAATGAAGTCGTATAAATAATATTTCTCTTAAAAAAAAAAAAAAAAATGAGCTATCAAATGTTATATGTGTGTATAAAATAGACAAAAGAATCCTGTAAAATGCGTAGAGAAGTTCTCAATGACGATGGTGGTGTATAAACGTGTTGGTGAATATTCTAGAGTAATTAAATACGATAGTATTACGGAATATAGAGGAGGAATTTAAATCAAATAATTAAGTTTGCTTAAATCCAATATAAATGTGTGTTCCAAGGGCAGCTTATCTAATTAGTTGCAGCATACGTCAAAGAAGCCTTTCGAAAGCACCAGTAATAAGCTAAATATCTTACATAAAGATGATAAATACTTATATATATATATATATATACAAGGGATTCTGTAACTGAAAATACAAGAAAACAGGAAATGATTCTATATGAAAAAATAAGTTGACAATGTAAAATAAAATTGGTTTGTATAAACTTTTGTTTGAAACTTATTTTTCAAATTTAATTCTACATTGTCGACTTAATTTTTCACATAGAATTACCCATACTTGTTTGTACCACCATTTACAGAACATCCTGTATATTATAAATAATAAATAAAATTTTAAAAAAATATATATATATATATGTATAGATATTTTCCAAAATAAAAATATATATGTACTTGTTTAGGTTTGTATCGTACTAATGAAAAATTCTTCGTTCACTGTGGACAAATGGTTCGGATCAATAATAAATTTTGTTTATACCGGTTCAATAATACATGTATCATTGGAATCATTTGATATTCTGTATATTAATTCTACGTAATACAATAAATCACGGATGAGAGAGAGATATTAGTTATTAAAAGAAAAAATCAAGACACAGAGGAGAGAGAGAGAGAGAGAGAGAGAGAGAGATAGAGTGAAAGATTTTGATACATATTATTAATACAGAAGATAGATATGTGCATCTTATATTTATATACGTATATATAGATTCTTTTGTACCAAATAAGGGGGAAAGCTTTAATGATAACTGCACGTTTTACGATTACTGGGTCAATTGAAAAAATTGCTCTACGAGAAACTTGCTACAAAACAATTGTTTGGCCAGGTGACAAGTTGCACTTAAACAGACCTGTCGCACACGTGAAGTGAGAGTAGCACATGCGGTCAGGATCAGGATTCGAATTGAGATAGACCTTTAAGATGAATTCCCTGGCCGGTACATCTTGTTGCTTTGGGCCTATACCATAAAACTTATTGATTGTCTAATAAAATGATTTGTTGTGCACTATGTACCTAGTAATACGTATTTCAGTGAATATATCATTGAACAAAATTGATTGTTCTTATTTTAGACAAATGTCCACTCATCTATACATCGTTTACTATTCCTAGAAATTCTTTTTAAACGTAGACTAATCTCGTTGAACATTTTTCTTGCCAAATGAAAATAAATAAATAATATATAGGACGTGGTTACTAATATAATCGACGTATCAAAGATTTTTGTATCTTTGATATGATGTGTAGTTTTTTGCAACGATAATTGAACTAATAATTGTAGGAAATGAAAAGAAAGATAGATTGATAGATATATTAAATAAATAAATGAAATGTAACTTACCATCGTATTCAGGAAAATAATCCACCAGATGAGAATACATTATTTTCTCCTCGAGTAGATCTTTTTTATTTAGGAACAAAATAACGGAAGAATGTTGAAACCAGGGATATGTTATAATCGTTTTGAAAAGCGCTTTACTTTCTTCCATTCGATTCTAAAAAAAAAAAAAGAAGAAAAATACAATAATTAATATACGTTCAATTAAATTAATTATAATTACAAAATATAATTACATTATGTTAGTCTGTATAAAAATGTTCTTATAAAAAAAGAAAAAAAAAAACAAAAAGAAAAAGTTGACTTATTGGGTGTTCCTTTTTTACCTCGTTTTCCGATTCGAATAAAATTTGATCGTATTCACTTAAAGCTACTAAAAATATAATGGAAGTGACGTTCTCAAAACAATGAATCCATTTTCTTCTTTCCGATCTCTGTCCGCCTACATCTACCATCCTGCAAAATATATTAAATGGATTAAAATTTTTTCTTCGATATTTGGAACAACTATATTGCATTTTTTTTATGTATAAAAAAAAATATTAAAAAAAAAAACAAAAAAAAAAAAAAAAGAATTCGTATGAACCGACTCTAAATAAAAAATTATATCACGTACATGTATACAATTTTCATTCATCCATAATTAAAATATTTAAAACATCGACACGTTTTTATTAATATACAGAAAAAAATACATTATGTAAAGAAATTAGTATAAATTAGAATAGATAAGCATAAGCATGCCAGTGATGTTTTATTTTTTTGTTTTAAAGTGTTAAAAGAAAAACATGGACTTGTTGTTTTTTTTTTTTATTATTAATTATTTATTTCTTTTAATTAACTCATGCATATAAAATAACATTTATGCAATGTGCAAGAGAGAGAGAGAGAGAGAGAGAGAACGATTTTTTGATCCTATTCCTTTCTTTTTTTTCTTATATACAAGAAATTAGATTAATGCATAAAAAAAAAAGAAAAAGAAAAAGGAAATCGTAATTATGTGAATCGTGCTGATTTGTGTAAATACATTCATAACGAAGCAGCAACGATCTTGCTGTATATTTTGAAAAAAAAAAAATAGGAAAAAACACCGAACACACAACACAAAACAGCCATATTGCGAGCGAGTATATATTATAGCGCTTACTATATACATATTGTTTGTTTTTTTATCATTTTTTTTTTATTTCTGTATTATTAATTTTATTGGAACTCCTACTTTTGTGGATTTATTATTATTCCATTCGCTGTAAAATATTGATGAAAAAGAAAGGAAAGTAATTTGAAAAGAAAAAAAAAAGACAAAAACTAAAATGAATTATTTAAATTATTAGAAAAAAAAAAAAAGAAAATATTCTTCAAATATAAAAATGAAAAAAAAGAAATATAAATATCACTGGCCCATAAAAGAAATAAATGTGTGAATGTAAACAATGCGCGGTAAAAAATAAAAACAAAGATAAAACGTGTGTAATGTGTATATCCTCTAACAAAAACAAAACAAAAAAAGAGAGTACGAAATATGTGTAAATACAAAATTAAAAAAAAAAAAAATAAACAAAAAAGACAACAAAAATGTGTAGTATAAGATAAAAAATAAATTTATATGTAAACTGTAAATGTTCAAATTGATAAATTGATGATTAAAAAAAATATTGCAAAATAGTCACTGTGATCATATAAAAATAAAAATAAAAATAAAAAATAAAAGAAAAATAATATACAAAATAAAACAAAAAGAACAAAAATTATATATATATATATATATGATAAAATAAAATAAAAAAAGTAAATATATATTTGCGTTAGTACCTAAATATGATGGAGTCCAGATCAAATGGATATTCTATAATGCCGGTAGTGGGAGCTCGAGCCCGAAGAATATCTTGCTCGGTAGGAAGAAAATCAGGCTTTTCAATACGTTCTAGGTCACTAAGATAACTGTAAAAACAAACGAAGCAACAGTCTGACACAGTGCATGCCATGCAAATATACATATATATAAATACATACCCTAGTAGCACAAAATATTAAAAAAAATTGAATACATGTATATTTAATATTTTTCAATATTTTGTACTATTAGGGTATATACTTAAATGATGTATAAATATATACATATATATGTATATATATATATATAAATATTAACAATAAAAATAAAAATGATAAAAGATAGTAATAAAAAGAGAGGGGAAAAAAATTATATATAAATCTCAACAAATAACAACAATCCAATAATATAATTTTGTTTTTGTTGTTGTTTAAATCCTTTCTCAAATGTGTCCTGTAAAAAGAGTAAAAGAAGAAGAAGACAACAACAACAAAAGAGAGAGAGAGAGAATAAATCTCAAACTCGATTGGAGAATCCCTGAAGAAAGTAAAAATAAATAAATAAAAAGAGATACAAATTATAAAAAAAAAAAATGAAAAAAAAACTGACCCCTCAGAAGTGGACTGAAACGATAAGAGGAAAATTTGTTGGTTTCAATAAATGGGGAAAGGAAAAGTAAAAAAGTAGAAGGAAAAAGGGAAGAAGAGAGAGTAATAAACCAAGAGGAAAAAAAAAGAATGAAAAGAGACAGACAGACAGACAGACAACAGACAGAACTATTCAACGAATTACGAGTCCCATGGTGTTTGTGTATGAAGTTGCACGATTAGTAAAGTTGCAAAAATGGATGCAGACACAATGCAAATAGAGAGAGAGTAAGAGAGAAATAGTAAGAGATAGTAGAAAGAGAAAGGAATAGGAATAAGATAAAAAGATGGAAAGATAGATAGACAGATAAAAAGATGCAAAAGGAAAAGGAGAAGAGAAAGAGAAAGAAAGAAAGAAAGAGAGAAGTAGTGGGGAGGAGAATAGAAAGAAAGAGAGAAGTAGTGGGGAGGAGAATAGAAAGAAAGAGAGATGTAGTGGGGAGGAAATAGAAAGAAAGAAAGAGAGAAGTAGTGGGGGAAAAACAGAAAGAGAAAAGAATAGAAATAAGATAGAAAGAGAAAGGGAGACAGATAAATAAATGCAAACGCAGAAAGATAGATAGATAGAGGAAAAGAGAGAGAGAGAGAGAGAGAGATGGTGGGATTGGTGTGAGCGAGAGAAATAGAGAGAATAATAATAAAAGACAGCAAGTAGTAGTTGGCAGGCACACAGGCAGCTTCATCCTTTCGTCGCACAACGAGAGACATACCTAAATCGGATCTCTTCCAAGTCAAAAGGATACTCAATTATACCGGTAGTAGGTACTCTCACACGAAGAATGTCTTGTTCGGTAGGGAGATATGATGGCGCCGCAACTCGATCTATCTCCATTAGGTAACTGAAACATCGTGTTCTCAATACCTAATGCGTGTGGAGAGGAGCGGTCGTCCAATAGGAATGAAAGAAAACAAATAAATTGTAACCGAAAGAAAAAAAAAAAAAGAAAAATAAAAGAAATTACAAAAAAATAAAATTAGAGTGTCGAAGAAGAAAAAATGAAAAATAAGATTTTAGAGAAAAAAAGATAGATAGATAGATAGATAGATTTATAGATGAGATTATTATTGGTGCTGTGCGACGGGACGATCGATCGAAACAGATAGACAGAGATAGAGATAGTATGTCCTATGTATGTATGTATGTGTGTGTGTGTGTGTATGAGAAAGAGGAAGAAAAAAGAGAGAGAGAGAGAAATTGCACAAATTTTAAGGACCTTTTTTTATGTATGTATATATGGAGTATAATATACATTTTTTATAACGAGACATATATTTCTTAATAAATGCCTATGAGAAAAATAAAGATGAAAATTAACAAGGAAATGATTTCTTTATTTTTCTTATCTTTCTTTCTTGTTTTGTCGACAAAAGAGATACACTTCTGATAATTAACCTGCAAAACGTCCGCTTAAATCGCACGAGTGGGAGAGTAAAAGAGAGAAACAAACAGACAGAGAGGGAAAGAAAGAAAGAAAGACAGAGAGAGAGAGAGAGAGAGAGAGAGAGAAAGGATAATGATCAGGATTAATTCTCATTTCTGCCGCCACAAGTTAATGGCGTGTGTGTCCACGACAAGCACGTAAGAGTATGAATGTGTACGTGTAATGCTATCACGTATACAATAGAAAAGGATTAGTCGGTAATTATTATCGTTTGGAAATAATAATAATTGATATTGTTATTATTATTATTAAATTTTAGATTATAACAATAAAATAAAAGGATATATAAAAGTGATCTAGAAGATCGTTTAAATGTAATGAATTATTACGATCGAAGAAATGTGTGTTCGAGTGGTAATAGTTACCGACCGAGTGAGACATCATTTTACTTCATAGTTTTTTTTTTTTTAATCTTCATCTTATTATTTTATAAAAGTAATCACGATATTTTCTCTTTCATTCCCTTCCTTATTTTCTTCTCCCTCTTTTTATTTTATTTTAATTAAATTGTCATAATCGTTCCTTTCTTTTTTTTTTTTTTTGATTAATATTCACGATTTCCGTCCAAGATTCAAATTTGATTCAAATAGACTAAAGTGAGAATAAAAGAGAAAAAGAAATAGAAAGAGAAAAAGGAGAGGGAGAAAAGAAGAAAAAGAAAAAAAGAGATTAAAAAGAAAGAGAGAGAGAGAAAGAGAGAAAGTGAAAGAAAAGGAAAAAAATAAAATAGGAAATAAGGTGGAAGAATAGTCGAGGACGATGATTTTTTTTTTCTTGCTACTATTGTTTTCTTTTTTCATATATAATTATATATATATATATAAAAAAAAAAACAAAGATACCCACTACTTAGCAGAGTCTGTTAGTTGATACTCTCGTCTGCGATCATAACACTCTTGAATTCCGCTGTCATTCCATAAGTCCTTGATCGCTTCGACGTATGGACTTTCGAATGTCGTGACCGTTTCAAAGTCGACTGCTCTCACGAGTTCCGCTTTTTCCTGGATAAAAGAAAATAATGTTAGATGAAAATAGACGAAAATAATAACATACATATGACATTTAACAATTCGATTTATAAAATATCTGTAAGTATAGAAAGATGACTCAAAAGTTGATTATAATAATTTTAAGAAATCATTTATACCCTCTTTTCTTTCAAGAATAATTTGGAAACTATATACATTTGTTTATATAGTAAAACTAAAGTCTGAGGAATTTGTAGAATGTGAAAGAATTATCTTAAACATTTTTGAAATAGAGTAATTGATTTAAAAACGCTTATCTACGGATTTGGCTCACCCACTGTGCTAAAAAATTAATGTGACAAACTGTTATTATAATAATATTATATATAATAGTATATATATATATTATAATTATATATAATAGTATATATATATTATAATTATATATAATAATAAATATATAATATAAAGAAAGAAATATTATAAATTTAATTGTGGAATAAAATAAACGTTGAAATTAAGTTAATCTATTGTCAGATATACTAACTATATTTGATGAGTCGCCATATTCGATCTTGAGTAGTTCCATCGCCCGGATCATCGACTGCATCGCCATGAATATGTTTTGGTAAACAAGCTTGATAAATCCTCTCTTATCTTCGTCCGAATAACCGGAACCGTGAATAATTCTCATCTGTTTGATGAACGTGGATTTGCCCGATTCACCAGTACCTATATTTGTACACGCAAAACATTACTTTACTACAAATATAATAATACAATTAAAAATTGTTCTTAGGCCCATTTCGACATTTTGCAAAGCCTTATGCAAAATACAACAGAATAAATAACGTGGAACTTTTTGTCATCATGAGTGTGCTAACACTCATGAATAGGGCCTTGTTTGTGCGTGTGAAATAATTTATTTAATTTATTTTCTTTTTTTTCTATCTTATCAAGCAAGTACACTTGCAACCGATTGATCTTAATTAATAGATGAATTTATGACTTCTATTCATACGCACCATAAAACGTCGCTAATGGGCCTGAACATACACTCACAAGCACATATACTGTTATATATACTGTTTATTTTTTTTTTTTTTTTTATTGAATTAAAAGAACGAATTATTTTATCAACGATCATTTTATAATCCCATTTATATTTATTTATAAATGTACTTTAAAAAATAACTATACAAAATCTTGGGTAGATGTATTATCGATTAAAAAAGAATATCATATTTTTCCTAATCGATTTTAAATTAATTATTATTACTTTTAAGTAAGAATAATACAGTAATAAAGCAAAAAAAAAATAAATATGTTGTTTTGTTTTATCAATATGACGGAAATATGAGCAAACCGAATATTCTAAATGCTTGAAATAAAGTCAAATATAAAATTGAATAGCAGTAACCGTTGATGGTGGTAGCGGTGGTGGTAGCGGTGAAGGTTTGGGTTGGGGTGGTGACCTCAACTACGGTAGTCATCGTGTTAAAAAAGGGGTGGCTATACTCGAGGAAAATGACTCCCTTTTTGTAAGAGTTTCTTTCTTTGAAGTTGAACACAATGGCGACCCGATGCCAGTAGCCTTGTTGACGCGTGAAGAAAAAGAAATAAAGAAAGAAAAGAAAAAGAAAAAGAAAAGAAAAAGAAAAAGAAAAAAAAGGAAAAAAAAAACATTGGACACTTGCCAACGAATTTGGTGTCATTTATTTTTGACTCTAACTACATAAATTATTAAAATAAAAACAAAATAATAATAATATAATAATAATGAAGAGAAAGATATAACAGGTTGAAATTCAACAATTATAGGACACATTTTCAATACAGGGTGGGAAAAAATCCCTAGAGTTGTTTGAAATATAAATTCTTGTTTAGTTTTTTTTTTACGTTAATTATTTTTTGTTCAAATTGTAAAACTAACTATAAGCCTGTAAAGTTTTTTACCAAAAGAATAATTGACTTTTAAAATCACATGAGAAGTTTTGGCATTAACCCACCCACCATTTAGTGCAAGATCAGGATTAGATTTCTTTGAAAATTTGTTGGCACGCGTCCTTTCAACTTCAACTGAATGAAGATAAGGAAACTGGCGAGTTTGACTTTTGTTAATCACTCGTATTTATAGAAATAGCGTAAAATTTTACTCCAAGAACATGCTCTATTTGTGTGGGGGCGAGAAGTGTTCTCGGTAAACACGTGATCGTCAATCCGGTGAACAAAGTGAATTACAACATAAAATTCACGAGTTATTTTCACCATCGATTACTTTTTTACGTTGCTAAACAAAATTTTTAGGCTAACTTTTTTTTCAAATTTTATGATTACAATCCTAGGAACTTTTTTTACACACTGCAACAAAGTTAAATTAAAAATTAATTGAAAGCCTTTTGGTCTACCTAATATAGTAGAATAGATTCAAAATAATATTAATTTATGTGTGTGTGTGTGTGTGCGTTACACATTCGTATAGAGTTGAATGAATTTCATTTAAAAAACTAATCGCATAGAAAATATTCGCAGCACACCGTGTAGATACGATGGCGCTTCTGTTCAAAGAGAACGACATCAAATTAAAAGCTAGTCGTATAATTATCGTAGCTCTGATCAAGCATACTACTCGAGTAAGTGAATCAAATATGTATATGCATATTAAGTTATATCTGACGCTGCTACTACACCACACACGAATGGAGAGAACACGTTTGGAATTAGAATTTCTTAGAAATAAATGTTTGCATTTTAAATCTTTTTTTTCGGTTTATTCTTCTTTCAACAACAATAACAAACAAAAAAACAAATAAAAAGATGAAGAACAAATATTTCAAATAGATTTATTTATTTTTCTCTGCAAAAAAAAAAACTAGAATATCATACATACACAGCTTACTTTTCTATTATAATTTCTAAATGCAACAAATACATTCGTAGAAGAAAATAATAGGTTTCCTTAACGAGCGTCGCGTGCACGCTAAAAACCGGATTTAATATCTCACATCACGTGTATTCTCATTCTCCTCTTATGACTTTTAAACGTATAAAATGAAACTTCATCTTCCTTTTATATAGCTTTGATCCATGCTCTAGATGATAATATTACGTGATAACCGATCGTGAATTCGCTAAGATTTCAAATTCTTATTAAATCGACGCCATTTTGCTAAGTAACGATGACCGACCAATCGTTTCAAATTTCACGTCACGTGATTTTTCGTAAGTCAATTCAGCAACTATATGACAAATATTACAAATAAATTTTGTTCGAATATGTTAATCTACTTTCGCACATAATTAATAAACAATATTATTAAAATAATTTTAATTTATATATAATATTATAAAATTATTTTCTACGTGATTGAATATTTATTCAAAAAATAAATGAAATTAAATATATATTCCAAATCTCAGCCATTTTAATTTTTCTATCGACCATATTTTTTCAAAAAATATAATTTATTAATCACAAAATGATAAATAATAAATAATTATTGAAAAAAAAATGAATTAATTAAGTAAAAAATATATTCACACTAAGGGATGAAAAGCATCTTGAAGGGCACGTATAGATAGGCGTCAGAGGTCATGGCGTCGTCAGTCGGCGTCAGTCGACGTCGGCGTCGTCACGTCGCCACTATCGGCATCTCTCTCTCTCTCTCTCTCTTTCTTTCTCTCTCTTTCTCTCTCTCTCTCTCTTTTACTCTCTCACTTTCGCGAAATCATGAATGAAAACGGGCGAGCGGCCAGCGTCTGTCTTTACGTACGCGTACCAATGTAAACATGTATATGTATATGTACATACTTACTTACGTACGCACATACACGTGTACTGTTTTTGCATTTGTACAACAGCCACCCTCGACCCTGTTTCTCCTTACGAAGAACGCATTTTTTAAAGAAGTCAAGAGAGTTAACGCCGTGAACCAAAAATAGAAAAGAATTCTATACAATCATTTATTTAAATAATTTTGTAGAAAATAAATGAATATACTATGACTAATTTTTATAAATAGTTTTCTTAATAATTCAGGTTAAAAGTACACACACACACACACACACACAAAATTGATCGTTGTAAAATTTAAAGAATATCCTATTCTGAATTAAGGATAAAATGTGAAAAGAAAAAAAGAATAGAAAGAAGTGGGGAATATTATAGGAAGAAAAAGTCGATAGAATTGAGAAGAAATTTCTAGAGAAAAAAAAAATAAAACCTGTAGAAGGAAACACTTCCATGAATCAACTTCTATATGAAAATAAAAATTCCGATGGTCGGTTGAAAAGGCTTTGGTAGAAATCGTTACGAAAGTGATGATTTATGCAAATGCAGAGGAAAGGATGGAAGACGGGGAAAAAAATTGATTATGCGCATGCCAAAAGATCTGGGGAAAATTGAAGAATGGGGAAAAATAATAATGAGAAAAAGAAATTAGAAAAATGAAAATTATCTAAATTATTGGATCAAGATAAAAAGAAGGAAAAATTTGTTCATATTTGGAAATAATTTATAAGTTATAATCACAGTGTTTAAATGCAAGGTAAGATCTAAGAGTCTAATAACATTTATTCCAATTTTGGTATAAATGATTGAAATCACTAAAACAATATAAAAATAAAAATAACAAGAGATTGAGAGCCACTGAAGATTTTTCAATTTATTGAAAATGATTTGTAGGTTATAATTAATGTGTTAAAATACCTAAATAATTGAAATAATCGAAAAGAGAGATAAAGAGAGACATACAGAGTAGATTGGTTTAAAAATATGGGACACATCATGGCAAGATGAAGTAAAGGAAAAAAGAGAGAAAGAGAGAAAGAGAGAGGAAGAAGACAGTGCAATGAGAAAGAAAGAGAGACTGAGATGAGTCACCAGGTTGCTGCTTGCTTGCTTGCTTGGCGGTGGCCGCCACCGAGAAAGATTATTCGAGAGGAAATGCCTGCTTCTCGACCTTCTAGGCTCTTCTAATAAACGCGAAAAGAGAGCTATCGGAATCTCGAAGATATAAATGGGCCATGAGTTAGTAAATGGCGCGGAAAATTACGTTTGAAATTCCCGCGCACTCTATACGCAATTCTTCTTCCTTTTTTCCTTTCATTCGCATCTTTTTTTTTTTTTATTATTATTTATCGCCAATTTAAAAAAAAATCACTCAATAGATCTTGAAAGTTCCTTGGTGTACCAACAAATTCCTAGAAACTTCATAATAGTTCAGACGATTCGAAAAAGAAGAAGAAGAAGAAGATAAAAAAAAATTAACCTACAGACTAGTCCTTGTGTAAGAGTAATTGATATTTAAAAATTATCTAGAAACCTTTAACGTCCGTATCATTATTTTCTATCCCTTGTTTTTTTCCGTAACTTTTTCCTATAATTTATACACCGTTATTTCACTTTTCTGTAATATTTTTTGTTTATGTTTCAACATCATTATTAAAGATTTATCTTTAAATTGTGTGTGTGTGTGCGTGTGTGTATGACATTATCATTGTATATATAAAGAATAAAATTATTTTTCCATCTAATCATTCTCTTCCTTAGTCTTTTTCTTTTAAGGTTAATTCGAATTTTTTTTTTCTTCTTCCATGCCTTATTCTCTTCTTCTAAATATGGCTACCATTGCTACCCACACAGTTATTCATATGACGTAGGTTAACTCTAAACACCTCTCTTATATGGTATTTTTAATATACTCCATTTTATATATCACCTTAAGCTTACATACGTAACAAACGCTACTACGTTCTTTGAAAAGTTTAAAGAGTCTTCTATCTTGGTGACGAGAAAGAGAGACGTGTTTCATTAATCGTTTATCGTACGTATAAAAATATAACTATAGGACATTTTTTGACGCCATTTTTAAAATGGCTTCTATTACGGGGAAGCAGCCATTTTAATACTCTAATAATTCTCATAATCGTCCACTTGGAAAATAAGTTTTCTATTAATAACAAATCACTTTTTTTTTTTTTTTTTACATGTGTGAACGTAGTATTTGTGTATGAAACGAACAGAAACTTCCTGGATGAATTTTTATAATTAATTGCTTTTCTTTTTTTAAATCACTCTAACATGTAGTTACTAAATCTTCACGATAAAGTCTGCGGGGAAAAAAGAAAAACAAAGTAATTTGTATTTTATATTACCTTGGAACTTTTAGGGATTTTTAGTAAAATTGCAGAAAAAAAAAGAATATATTCATTATCTTGTGTGTGTGTGTGTGTGTGTGTGTGTGTGTGTGTACATAATATTTGGACGACAAAGTATCCAAGTAAACGTACTTTTTATTTACCGGTATTATTGCAAAATTTATGCAAAAACTAGATAAGAAGAAGGAGGGACAAAAAAACGTAAAATAAGTTCGATTTAATGAATGAATGAAGAAGTAAGGAAACAACGAGGAACATTATAACGACGTGGGCGGGGCACGTTCGGTCTCTGGCTCTTTTCCTCTCTCTCTTTCTATATATATGTATATACATATATATCGAGTTCATTAACAAGAAACTCTTAAAGAAAATTGTTAAAAACTAACTAACTAAAAAAAAATATTCATCATTGACCAAAAAACTCTTAACCCTTTCAAAAAACAAAAACAAATTCATTTAAAATGTATAGAAAAAAAAAAAAATAATAATAATAATAAGTCAAAGAGAATAATGACGAAAATTATTTTAAATGATAATATAAATCATGACACGTATCTACCTTATTTTTTATTAAATGGAAAAAAATTTGGAAGAAAGAAAAAAAATTTAGTTTCTAACCTCAAAGAGTGAAAGAAGAAGGGTGAGTAAAAAACGACCGTTTGTACGAAGATCGACGAACGAACGAACGGAAGGCTTTCCTGGTTTTGTAGAGGAAAAGAGAAAAAGAGTGAAACAGAATGAGTAAAAACGAGAGATAGAATGAGATAGAATGAGAGAAAGAGAGAGAGAGAGAGTGAGTGTTACGTGGAAGCTTCAGGGAAGGTTCGCCACCGGGGGTGGTGGTGGGTCGATAGACGACGACTCGGTACAGGGGTGAGAAGGGTGAACATGTATATGTGTACTAGCGTGTGTATATATGTGTATGTGTGTGTGTGAGAGAGAAGCTTTTGCTTCCCCCAGGCTGAAGCTAGCACTACCGCGCCTCGATATTTCCACCCACCCTCTCTCTTATTTTCTATCTCACTTTATCTATTTATCTATCTATCTATCTTTATCCTTTTCTCACACTCCTGCTTAAGACAGCAAGAGAGAGAGAGAGAAAGAGAGAGAGAGAGAGAGAGAGAGAGAGGGGTGAAGGAATATACTAGCCACCGATGCCTATTTTCATTTAACGTCGAACTCGCACACACTATTACTATTACTAACTACAAATACTAATACTAATACTACTACTACCACCATTATCATCATCCCCCACTACCACCCCTTCCAGCAGAATCCTATTATCGCGTTTAACGCGTAAGAGGGTGCTTCAAGGTCGTAGTCGAAGCTCCTTTCTTAGGAGAGACTTGTTCACGGAAGAGTCGTTTCTTCTTTCCTCGAGATACGTTTTCATGTTTGTTAACCGAAAAATAAAATAAAAAATAACTAGCATAGGGAAATGGGGAAAAAGAAAAATACATTTCAAAGGGATGAAAGGGAAGAATTTTATGATATCAATTTTTGTTTTGATCTATCTGAAGAATATTTTCAAATAATTTACATAGTTTTACTTATTTTCTTATGTTCTATTGATAATGATAATAATAAAAAAAAGAGTGAAAACGAGAGAGAATGAGACTTTGGATTAATGTAATTGTAGACTACATCTTTCCCCTAACCTCTTTCATTTATCTCTATCTCTTTCTATGACTCAAGTATTACTCATCCGTAGACCTATATAGTGTCTGCTTTTGTTTACGAAATGATACGTATCGTTTGTAAGTTTGGTAGATAAGGTGTATATGCATGCATATGTGTCTATACATATGTATTTATAAATATAGAAAGGGAGAGAGAGAGAGACAGAGAGATTTCTTGTAGGAAGTTATTATCTTTGAGATAACTTAATGCGAATAAAATATATATGTGTTTATCGTTAACCATAAGTCAAAGATATTTGCATAAATTTTAAAAAGAAATTATTTTTTTCAATTACAATATCAATTTATAAAAAGAAAAACAAAATAAAGAAAGAAATTGGATCAAAGTTGGATCATTTGATTAACGTTGTACATTAGTTTATCCCCACTCATTCGTAGTATGCTAACTCCTGATTGGTTAGCAATTTTTTCTGGGCATTTTTTGAAAATGTTTCTACCATTTTGTTGTTCTTTTTGAAAATTCGTCATAATCAGTCTTTCCTACATGAGAGAATACAGGTATAGTTTACATACTTGGGCGTGTCCGGGATTGCACGTGCTCGAAAAAGAGCCGTTCGATATGTAAAACTCAATATCGATTTTCAATGGTGTGTGATATGCATAATGCGTGCTTTAACGTACCTTTAAACGAGACTATATATTCAACGTTATCTCTTTTTACGATCGCGTTTCCTCTTAACGGACCACGTCCAAATGTTTATTCCGTTTTTTCGAGGAATTAATGTTAATCATATAAAATAATATTTTTTATTAACCATATATATATATATATATATATTCGATCGTAAAACTTTCCAAATTTCATATTTTTCCTTCCATTTATTTATTTTTTTTTTATTTTCGTTAATTAAAAATTTGTTTATTTAATTTTTTTAAAGTTACGTTTTATTACAAACACGAATACAAAAATACGATCTAATTTTACTTCATTTGATTTATAATATAATAATAATAATAAATAATATAAATATACATATAATATTATATTATATTATTATATATATATATATAATTAATATTATAATTAATTATATTTTTGTCATTTAAACAAAAATATAACACAACTGTAGATGAAATCTTTCTAAGGTTTTGTTACTTTTGTTTTTTTAAATTCATCCATTGTATTTTTATATTAGAAATAATTAGAAGTTAAAAAAAAATTTGTTTTATAAAAAGAAAAACACTATGTGTAAGTTAATGTTACCAACAATGATACAATTCCTATCACTAATTTTTACTCCTTAAATTAACAAACTTACTATATAATTTGATATTATGTGTGCATAACAAAAAATAAATTTAAAAAAAGATAAAACAAAAGAAAGAATCTCTTTAAAATGAACGACTTTGATTAGTTTCTTTGCTAGAAAATCTGTTCGAGGAAGGACACGACTGAATTAATGAGAATATGATAATGTTATCAAGAACATGAATATGTACATATATATATATATATATAATTCGCAAGTAAAAGATCGTAATGTTTTATCGCTTATAATTTTTTTTCTTTTTATTTCTTTTCATTTCGTGTACGGGACAACAAACTGTACGAATAAGAAACAAGTTCGACGAAGGGAAATAAATTATTTTAAGAAAATGACTATAATTGTAAATTCCAGTCATAGTAAACGAGAAATGAAAACATAAGGAAACAAAAAAAGAAAGATATGGCAAAACTTACGCATAAATCTTATTAATATAATTTACAATATTCACATCAACTAAATATTTAAAAAAAAAAAAAAAAAAAAACAAATAAAATCAACAATAAACCCTACAACGTCTTCCATTTTAATCGTCACTTATATTCCATGTTTAAAAGAACAAACTTTACGTAAAGAAAAAAAAAAAGAAGAAAAAATAATCCGCCATTTTGTATAAATAAATGGAAACAAATGATTGGTCGAAAACTTTCGCTCGTGTCACTCTAATAAACTGTGAGACAAATTTAATCAATGATAACGTTGTTTCATAAAAATCAACTAATTAATTCCGATCGATTACAAATTTATGATCTTTCAAAAAAAAAAAAAAGAAAATGTCGCATTTTATTTCACGGATCGTAACTAGAAATAAAAAATAAAATGTGAAATTAAATGAAGATCTCTTTTTTAACAGCAGACGTTACATTGTTTCATGCAGTATGCAACATGTTACATGAATACATTCATACATACATACATATGTAATAATATCGTGTGAGAGCTTTGATGCCAATATTGTTACATTGTTCGAATTCAACTGAACGACCGCCGATCAAAAATAAATGCCCGTAACACTGGCACCACACGATGACGACGACGACATATTGGAGTTCGGTGTACACACAACAAACGTGAAACACACGACGGCTATTTAAAAGGCGCGTATTGCTCTCTTTTGAAGAATTATTGTCTTTTTATCTTTTTATTTGCCCCTTTTTTTTTTACAGAGTCCTATAAGCCGTTATGTAATCGACAAAACGTGAAAAAGATAAGTATGTAAGCCTTTTATTTTTTTATTTTCAATAGTAAATTTTTATATGAGAGATTAATCCAAAGTTCCTAGACGATAACTTTTGACCTATGAATTATAAATTAATAATCATAATAATAATAATAATACTTTTATGATTTATTTTTTTTTTTTTGAAGTATGTGTTTCTTTTATTTTTTTTAGGTTAATTTACGAGAAAAAAAGAAAATTAAGGCCGATATCTATCAGGATTTTCAACATAATTTGAAAACTGCCAAGTAATCTGTATAAATTCTATATCTAACCTCTAATTTATTTTCTATGAAAGAGATTTAAAAATGACGAATAATTTATTGTATAATTTAATTAATAGTTGCATATATTAAAATAAAAACAAAAATATAAAAGAAAAGAATAGAAAATGAATTTAAATGATTTGTGTATTGACTTATTTTTAACTAACTTCACAAGAGTACGAGTATCGATAATGACTGGCTTAAAAATTATGCATGTTAATATAAACGGCAGGTATCGTTCTCATGCAAATGTGACATAAGTCAAAGCGCCAGTTCTCCCTCTCCCAACCAACCTTTTTCTTTCTTTTCCTCTAACTAACTTTCAACGAAGAGTAAAACGTTTTAAGATCAATGAACTTGTAAAGATCTTCCAAAATTTCTTATCCTAGACTTCCATATTGAATATAAAAATACAGCACATATAATAATAATTTACTTATATTTTTCTTGTTCTCTGATTATGCATCTGACACTACCAGAATTTAATCCCTACGTATTTAACACTAGATATACCAAACCAGTCATTTTGACTAGTCCGGGCCATTTTAATTCAAAATTTCTACATCATGTAACATTTGATTTCTGTAATTAATTAAACGTTTTGTTATTTAAAAATGTCTATAAATCCATTTATCTATTAAAATTATTATTATTAAACATTTTGTGTTATTTTTTAAGAGTAAATGAAGACTGGAAGCCTCAAAAAGCATTTTTTTTCTATACACCAGTCATTTTAACTAGTGTGGTAGAAATAGGTATACTGAAAATGGTAGTATATCTAGTGTTAAAAGCTTCCAATTAATTTGTGAATTCCATTACTAATCTTTAATTTATTTTCTACATAAACAACAAATAAAATAAACTCGAAAGATGGAAAAATGTACATTCATATATATATGTACAAGTTTATGTATACATTACGTGTGCATGTACGAAGTATATACGTGTAATATATATACATAATTTAATAACAGCACGTTAATTGAATCTAACGTCTAAGCTATGTATGTACTTTCGCATTATACATGTATGTAATAAGTATATATGTACGATAATGGACACTGGGAATATAGTATATATATATATTATTTACGTGAGATACACGGAATATTCGGCACGAGTGGATTTAATTTATATCTGGATCGATAATGAGAAATACGATAAGTGAGATATTCGACAGAATCGGTCATACATATACATATATATATACATATATATATATATATTTTTTTTTTTTTAATTATTTATAGATAACCAATCAAAAATAATTTTCATTATTACATTATGTATATGCGTGTGATTATCTCTCTTAATAATCACATTTACAAACATATGTAAGCATGTATATATATATATATATATATATATATATATGTATATGTATATATGCATGTACGACGAAGGTCGGTGAATTAAATCAATGCGCCGAAGATACGAGAGAGAGACAGAGAGAATGTGACCGAGAAAATTATTCCACGTTCGTCGTAACGCTGCTCACGTTTTCATGGCCGGAAGAACAGAGTCCGAGTTAATACTTCCAACATATTTTTCGTCGCTTACAACCAATGAAAGAAACGAGAAAGAAAAGAAGTACGAAAAAGGACCATAAATCAAAACCAATATAACAAGAGTTTAAAAAAAAAAAAAAAAATCTTTCATATGCAAATGCACATGGGAAGAATGTGTATTGAAAATTTTCGGTTAGAACCCAATCACCGAAAAGAATAATAAACGATTTATATCGCTTATTTGACTCACGTGAAATTAGCCGGGAATTATCTCTGGCGGGAATGCCGAAAGATTTGAACTTTGTTACGAAAGAAAAATAAGTAACAATTAAAAACATACGTATTATTTAAATAATGTATATCATTTTGTACATTTATATATATATTCTATTACATTATATTACGCACACATCATATATGTATATACATCGTATATACATATGTGTGTATATATATAAAGAGAATTCATATCGAGTTTCGTGTCACGCACTGAGAACGTACCAGGTAAATATACACGCGCGCCTGCTGAGTACGGTGTTCTTGAGTGAATCACAAGGCCCACAAAGGCGCGCGAAAGTACACCACTTCCCTCCCCTTTAGCCCCACTTCCTACACCCCGTTATTTACGCTACCTATCCAGAAAAACGAAACAGAAAAAAAAAAGAGAGGAAAAATAGAAAAGAAGAGAGAGAAAAACAATGCACGCGTAACGAACTACTATACTTTGAATTGTCAAAAAAAAAAAAAAAAAAAAAAGAAAAGTGATTTTTACGTAAAAGAAATATTTTCTGTTTCATTAAAAGCGTTTGTGTATAATAAGTGAGAAAGGGAGGAAAAAAAAATGAGAATGAAAGAAAGAGAACGGAAGAAAAGTATCACATTACCGATTTTTTTAACAGCGCCATCACGTGATTACTACGCGATATTATATATATACTACGCGTTACCTTTAAACACGAATATACCGCGTGTCTTATTAGAATCGATACATGCAACGAAATGATTATTAATATCGAGTACGAGTTAAAAATTCCCCCAAGTCTTTAATATTTATATAGTATTTCTATTTATATATAGTTTTTCTAAATGATTTTAAAAATGTCTAAATTGTGAGTGGAAAGTAAGTAAAATTCTGATTGATCAGTAATAACATTTTCATTGGAATAAACCAATTAGAATAAAACCAATCAAATTAAAGTCTTACAGGAAATTTTTATAAATTTTAAAGATCTGTAAATTACGGAACGATCTTAAAATTTACGGAACTGTATTTTGAATTAAATGTTTTTTAAATTTTAAGCCTCTCTCTCTTTAAGTCTCTGTCTTATAAATAATTTGAAAAGTAGATACTGATGAACTGTCATTGATTAGGATTTACAATCTTATCGATACGGGCCAATCAGAATGATACTAATTTGCAAAATGTAAAAGGCTTGAAATGTATATATTTTAATAAACATCTAACGAGAGAATAATGACGAATTATCCTGAAAAGTAGTTAAGGATTTTTTATAAAATCTTTAATTATTTAAAAAACATAAGCACGAACGAATCGAATTTAAACTGACATCAAAAATTCAAACGAAACATACGTCCCAAAATCCCTAATAATAATCCTAACAATATCAACAAAGATGTAATTAAATATAAAATTTGTTATCTGTTATTAATTAGATACTTTTTAATTTAATTCATAGAACATATGTATATAATTAATTATATAAAGTCCCTAATCGTTCCAAAATTCCAAATAATACTACAGAAAGAATAATGAAATAAAACGTGTTACACGTGTGTAGACTATATTAGAGATAAAGTAAAACAGACAATAATTAAATAAATAAATAAATGAATGAATATGTAAATAAAGATCATTAAGTTTAAACGATCGAAGTTGGAATCGTTCAGTTTACGCCGGCCGGGCCGGCTCAACTACAATTGCGTTCGATCGGATCTCGCGTACGAGGCGAAATGTACGTGCGAGTGAGGTAGGGGGAAAACGAAGAAGACCGAACGAGCGATGGAAAGAGACAAGGAGGGGGGAAACCAGAGAGGGGAGAAGGAGTAGTAGGAGGAGAAAGAGAAGGAGAAGGGGCCACTTCGTCGATCGTCGCACTTTACGGGACGTATGAATGAAACGAACGATCTTTCGAAAGTCGCGAACGCGGTTGCTCGTGTGTCGCGTAACGAGAAAGAGAGAGAGAGAGAGAGAAGGAAAGGGGGAAAAAGAGAAAAAGAAGGTAGAAGTCAAAAAGAGAGAGATAGAGATAGATAGGTGTTCCAAGAATCCGTCGAGCTGTGTGGCGCGAGCGTCGTTACGCGGCACGGCTCCGAAAAAACGACTTAAAAAAGCACTCTGTACAGTAGAACACGACGGAAGAGTCAAAGACGACGAGAAAAAAAGAAAGATAGAACGAGAGAGAGAGAAAGAGAAAGACAGTGGGAGAGTTAAGAAGAGAAGTAGGTGGAGAAGAAAGGGGAGAACGGTAGGTTCGGTCGAAGTCGTCGAAGCGACGACGCCTTTTCACCGGTTCTCGTCGCACGCGCGATAAGGTGTAAGAAGTAGAGAACATCGAGATTTTCCGAATTCCGCGAGAGTATTTAAAAAAGAAAAAAAAGAGATGAGATAAAATAAAAAAAGATACTCACCGAGTAGTAAAAGCTTAAGTTCTCTCCTGGCATCTCGTTTGTCCCTTCTCAGTTGCCTCTCGATTTCCTGGTTGATACGCTTTTGCTCTTTCGCCTCTTCCGACAGGCAGCACGCCATGGCTCAGGAAAGCGATATCCTCCGTGAAAGGAGGAAGATAGGAGCCTTAGGGAGGATTATGGAAGAGAGAGAGAGAGAGAGAGAGAGAAAGAGAACAAACGGTTTCGGATAAAAATGGGACTGCGGGGGTGCAATGGAATGAAGAGTGAGGAAGGGGTATAACTATTTGTAACGCGACGAAAAGCGCCGGCCAAGCGCCGACCGTCGTCGAGACGACGACGACGACGACGACTACGACGTCGACGTCGACGAAAAAGAATTAAAGAAGGACACGGTCGTCTATCGTCCGGTTGATATTATCTCGACAGGGCGATGTACGAGAAATAAGAAGAGGAAGAGGAGGAGGAAAAGGAAGAGGAGGAGGAGGGACGACGTCTCGTCGCCGTCCTCGTGGTCTCGGCTATCTTTCTCCTTCTCTTCTTTTCAAACAACAACGACGGCGACGGCGACGACGACGACGACGGCGATGACAACGATGATAATAATGACAGGGACGTTGCTTCGACGATGACGACGACGACGACGAGGATAATGATGATAATGATGACACTATTACTATTACCGACACGACCGGCGTGTAAAACTCTCCCAACGATCGTTGTTGTTGTTGTTGTTTTTGTTGTTGCTGTTCTTCTTTTGATATTACTGTTATTGTTATTATTATTACTTGTATTATTATTATTATTTTTATTATTATTAATAATATTATTATTATTACTACTATTTCTAATTTTTCTTGTTTGCACCACGAGCTCCTCAAACAACACAACAATCACCACTTCCAGCACCTTTTCTACCTTTTTATAAAGCTTTTCCTCTTCTTCTTTTCTTTCTTTTTCTTCTTCTTCGTCTTCTTCTTCTTCTTCTTCTTCTTGCACCACCGGCACCAACAACACTCGTCGCACCACGTCCACCACCGCCACCACGACCACCACCACCAGCACGGACACCACGGCGGCACTTCTTCAGCACCGCTTTTGCTTCCTCTTTTTCTTCTTCTTCTTTTATCTCTCTCTTCTTTTTTTTTTACTTCTTCTTCTTTTTAATCCCTCTCCTCGTTCAGCGCGAACACTAACGAGGAGGATACCTCACCCGCTTGACGGTAACCTAAACTATTCTATCTATCACTCAACGTGGAAGAAGAATAAACGAAGAGAATGAAGACAACACCACAACAGCAACGTCGACGACGACGACGAAGACGACGACGATCGTTGCTCCTCCCGACGACGACGACGACGACGACGACGACGACGGCAGCGACGCATCAACGCATTCACGCACTCACAACTCCCTTCTTCTACTTCTTCTTCTTCTTCTTTCTATCGTCACCACCTTTTCTTAATACACTCCTCCTTCTTCTTCTTCTACTACTTCTTAGTTCTTTTCTGATCTTCTCTCCTCAAAGAAAGAGAAAAAGAAAAACAGAAGGAAAATAAAGTACCCGAGAGATTTGCGAGTAGTGCGGAGCGCACGCTCGCTCGCACGCACGCACGCACGGGGCACGCACGCACGCATGCACGCACACGAGGAACAGAGAGAGATAGAGAAACCAACTTGAGCGTCCTCGGGGCCACGACGATTCCACACGACGATTTTTCCACGACCACGACAGACCGACCGACCGACCGACCGACCGACGTTGATTATTAACACACCAAACTCACGAGTACAGTAGTAACCTCCTTGCTCTAGTTCCTTATATCTTTATAGTATGTTTCTTTTTCTACTAAAACACGGTAAAATAACGACGACAATAACGATGACGACGACAGTAGTAACGACAGTAGCAACGACAGACAACGACGACGACGAGGACAACGTCGACGAGAGATATCACCGGCTCTCTCGTTTGACGCTCTGTCTCACTCACTCTCCCTCTCTCTTTCTCTCTCTCTTCCTTTCTCTCTCTCTCTTTCTGTCTACGCTCCTTCGCTCAAGAGCGTACCAATAGCGCGAGGGATTTTCTACAGCTCGCTCGGTTGGGTGTGGTAACTCACCGGGCTGTCTCTCTCTCTCACTCACTCTCTCTCTCTCGTTTCCCCTTCTTCTTTACCTTCCACTCTATCCTTCTACCTCTATCTCTTTCTCTTTCTCTCTTACTAATTCCCTCGCTCACTCTTGGTAAACTTGGGAGAGAAACTAGAGCCAACACCGTACGAACACGAAGATCTCACCACGATGTCGTTGTCGACGACCACAACGACGACGACGACGGCGACGACAACGACAACGACAATGACAACGACGACGAAGACGACGAAGAGGACGACGTCAACGTCGACGAGAGGAACCGACGATAGAGGATTATTACGAGAATGGTGTCTTTAACACACGCGCGCACACACACGCTACAGAGGAGAACAGACTGGGCTCCAAGAGGAACTACTCTCCTGCCACCTCTCGTTCTCTATCTCTATCTCTATCTTTATCTATTTATCTATCTATCTATCTATATTTCTATCTTTCTCTTTCTCTCTCACTCTATCTCTCTTGGTGTCGCTCGAAGCAAAAGGCGACACGACCGAGGGTGGAAGAAGGAAGAAGGTAACCGGCCACACACGGAGGTTCGAGCGCGGTGAGCGAACTCGAACGATTCGCGGCGCGCCCGTTCGGTACACGGACTTTTATCGACCCTCCTACTAACTCCTCTCTCTTTCTCTACGTGGAATCCTGTTAAACCAAACCAGATTGACGAAGCCCGACAACGACGACGACTACGAACGTATTTACGTACGTACATACGTACGAACATACTACGTTCGAACGAACGAACGAACGTACAAACATAAGAACATACGAACGAACGGATGAACAAACAAACGGACGGACGGACGGACGGACGAACGAACGGAACGACGAACGAACGAACCAAGTGTCGCGAACGCGCGCGCGAGTTAGGCCATCGCTCTCTCTCTCTCTCTTTCTCTCTCTTTTTCCCTTTCTTTCTTTTTTCCTTTCTTTTTCACATTATTTATCGTCTTACTCTACTTGTCGTAGAAACGGAAAAGAGAGGGTGGGAGGAGGAGAAGATAAAGGAAGAGAGAGAGAGAGAGAGAAAGAGAGAGAAGGAGAAATAGAGAGAGAAAGGGAAACCTCGGACATATACCACTGTGATAGAACACGTGTTTCCACACATTATACCCACTGTCTTTAACGAGATTAAAATCCGACGTTAAGGGCAGCAGCGATCTCTACCCGACCGCCACCCGTCGGGGGAGGAGGCACGGAGAACGTAACGACGACAACGCACCGGCCGAGACACACTACGGATATAGGTTATATTCTATCCCTCTCTTTCTCTCTCTTTCTAACCATGCTCATTCGCTTCATGATACTCTCTCTCTCTTTCCTCCCACTATTCCTCTTTAGTCTACCTTCTCTCTCTCTCTCTCTCTTTCTCCCCCTGCCCCTATACGATCAACCGATCCCCATAAAGCGATACACCTGCCCTCTGTGAGTATCTCTACGCATCACTACTTTCTTACGCTTATTCTTCCATATGATATTCTTGTTTAGATACTTTTTTTTATTTATCCTGTAAAAACATACCTTTTTAATTTTTAACCCTTTCCTTCCTTTTTTATTTATTCTTAAAGCGCGATGTCTTCTACTTCTATTGTCAAATGTCGTTGATCATCGTCTTCAAAATATTGTTTTCGTGTGAATTTCGATACCTTCGCACGCATCGTTCTCATCATTATAGAGGGAGTGTCGTGACCTAATCGAGAAAACGGCGCGCGTCTTCTCCCAGGCACCGTATTCTTTCTCTCTTTATTCCTATTGGTTACGCCGTCTTGTATGCGCACGCCGCCATATTGCTTCAAACTTTTCAAATTTATGGCGCCAACGTACTACCCGATATCGGATTTTTAATCTTACTACTCGTTCGTTTATTTAATTTCTTTTTATCTCTGGCTTCTTTCCGATAAAAGAAAATATATTGCGGTTATGCTTGTATTTTTTTACATCATAATTTTATCTATATTTTCCTTATATATAAGCAAGTATTTACGTTGAATGAAATCTTTATTTATGCGAATATTAACGCATTACATAGGTACAAATTTGTATAATCTTTTATACAAATTGGTTTTATTTTCTGTCTTAAAACGAACTATTAGTTTTTTTTCTCTATGAATTATAACGGAGTTTTTAGTTTATCAAATGATCCGGGCACAGACAAACCTTGACACGTTCTTGCATGTAAGAAGATTAAACTGACTTTGAGATGATAATAAGGCTTCCCAAACCGTTTACAATTTGTATACGACGTTTTTCACCGACGATTTATTATGTTTGAGGAAGCATTGGAATGAAATTTTATCGTGCGATTATTATTAACATTATTATTATTATTTCTTATCAACGCGATTTGTTGTTTGACACAATTGACACGTTTCTACGTTTTCCGGTATTTCCGCGGCAATCATGTTGTGTTCTTTTACTGCATGAAATATAAATTACGATTATGTTATCAATCAAATATGATTTTTTCTTTTTCTTTTAGTTACCTAAATCCTCGACAGACAAATTATCTTTTAGTCGTTTGAATATCTCGGGAATTTCTTTGAAATAATCCAAATCGTTAAAAAATTCTACGATCCTTCCGAAACCTTCGTGCAGTGTTACCAGTCGTCTGCAATTAAAAAAAACAGCGCCTAACATAAACTTGAGAACATTCAGGGATTCGATTTAGGGAGTTTTAATCTCAAAAATAAAAGAACTGAAGTTATTTTTTTTAACGTACGCGTTAACTACTTTCGGCAATCTTACATCCAAAATTTGTCTACTCTCTTGATAATCCTCCAAAATAGAATTATATTGACAACGTAATTTTTCTAATTGCAATTCCGACAATTTCGATGTATTAAGAAAATGTTGAAAATTTTTGGCAGCTATGGAAAAATTTTCTTTCCTCGATTTATGTTCCTCTATTAAAATACGCAATTGTTTAGACATTGTCATACTCTTAGAACAATGTTCGCTTAAATCTCGTAAGAATGATACTCGATATTCCTTTTTATTCTCCATCTAATCAGCGTAATCAACAAAACATCAATTTTATACATAAGTTAGCCATTTGCGAACTTGTCTACCTGTTGAAGCTGTTCGGCCAAAGACTTGAAATTTGTTGTTGAGCTACCAACCAAAGTAATACGAGTACTAATTAACAATTGTCCAACATCCATCACCCTTTGAGCAGCTTGATTGGTTACTTGTAAGGATTGTATATAATGAATTAATGCCTCAAGTGCATTACTGATCAAATCCAACTGTTGCATTAAAACTGCTTGCCTGTCATCAGCTAAGGCTTCCTCAACCTGACTTCCAATCAACCTTAATTCCATGTTCTCCCTTGTTCGTTGCGAACGCAATCTGTTCGATCTCTGTTTAAGAAACATATACAGTATACATATGTACGTACAAAGTTTTATTCTTAAATCTTTCTATCTGATTCTCATTTGGTGCCATTTTCAAAACAATACGTGCATTCAAATTACTGCCTTGATATTGTCGTTGATTAAATACTTGGAAGACTTTTTCTTATTACAATGTTCATAACATAAACAGCAGTCCACCGAGTGATGTTCTTCTCCAGAAGCTCCATGTTGTTGTACAAAATCTATTTCATTTTCTTCCGAAGTCACTGGCAAATATGAAAAATGGCGCCTGCATAACGAAGGCTCGCTCCAACGTTTGTATTGATTCTTTCGAAACATTTTACAACTTTTTTTCTGTCTTATTAGACAAAATTAAATAGTCGAGATTCCTTTTAATCTTTTTCCTAAAATATAATTTACTTCGATAACCACTCTGATACGATTGTAGATTTAAATTTTCTGACAAACTTTTTTCATACACTTACTAATTTCTTCAGCGATCATTTTGTTACATAAATTTAAATGTTTTTATGATATATCGACAAGACTGATGTAATGGAGTACATTTATTATAGTTTTTCAAGGTTAACTTGATGTAATCGATTCTAATAAGATGATATAGTATTACAATGCATAAAAAATGATCTACGTTTAGGGGATTCACCTGATATCGTTCGAGACGTGCGACTACAGCGACACATGCGGTAGGAAATGAACTGAAATCGCACCAATTTGAATTCACGGCGCGAAACCTTGCAAATATTTAAAAAATAAAACGTTTTTGTACGTGATATTTTATAGTTTATGTTATATTGATATTTTAAGAAAGAAACTTTGTTTATATTTATAATAATTATTAAAAAAAATGTGTATCTTTCATAAATAATTTTCAAAGGAATGAAACAATCATGGCGAATCGGCGAATATCTTATTTGAAATAAAATCTATGAAGAGAAAAAGAGCGTAAACATTAATTTCGAATATCAATATTATATTGCATGTGTATATTTAATTTATTATAATCTAAAAATGTTGATAATACACTACTACACTATTCAATAATATTCTTCTATTTAAGCTCAAGTATAGAATGCTTTGGTTATCATTGTTTTTTTTTTTTAAAACGTATATTATATTGCCATTTTCTAATCATGTATGTATAATAAAATTGTAATTCGATTATTTCCGAAATACGCATGAGAAGATTTTAAAGCGTTGTCGGAAATATTACATGGAAAAAGAGGGACAAAATTGAACCTCTTGAATCGATTTTCTTTCTTTCTTTCTTTTGTTTGTTTTTTCTATTTTTCCTTTAAATGCAAATCGTTAGATCGGATAAAAATTGTACGCAGTATAAAGGGCATATATTATTATTATTATTATTATTATTATTAATATTATTATTATTATTGTTATTATTATTATAAGAAAATTTCGACGAGTTTCCGATTATTCGTACCATTTTATAAAGATTAATTTTGTACCGTGTGGCAGTAACACGTCGATTTTCAAAACTAAACGCACACTCACTCACCCGGTCAACGCTGTCATAAAAATAATGTTCTTAGCATTTTTTATACTTATTTCTTCTTTTCCTTTTAACTCAACAAAAAAATATATATTCATATATATTATTTCTTTATCGTTGAATACATCCGACAAAAAAAGACGATAGCGGGTAAATACATGGTACTCGACGATAAACTTAGAAAATCAAGGCACAACTTTTTACACTCCACTTTTAATTATATTCCGACTTTCGGATGAATTCAAAATATTTTCTAAACGATGACACATGTATTAAATTAATTGAATTTTATTACGAAGTCTAAATTTAAGTTCTCTTGAATAATATGATATAATTTATGCTTGTGTATAAATATATATGTGTGTATGTCCGACAAATTTGTTGGAATGTAATTCAATCGAAATACAGTCAGGATTTAAATAAAAATGGAGTATAAATATTTATACCTGTAACAAATAATTATCAAATTGTTTTGTTTTGTTTTTTTTTTCTTATTGCGCTCTTCTTCACAGTCTTAATCAACCAGCTCTTTTGGCATAGAAGAATCAAAGTTCACAGTTTTTTTTTTCCTTTTTTGTTTTCTATGAGTTTCTTTTGGTCCACGTTTCAATACGCTTACAATAATTTGGCTTATGCAAAAGATTATTGCACACTTAACTTACGCATATAATATTTCTATATATATATATGTATCATAATGCTATATACCGATTAGAGACGAATCTGTGAGAACAAAAACCTGTGAAGAAACTTTTTATTATTTTAATATTATTATTATTATTATTATTATTATTATTATTATTATTATTATTATTATTATTATATTATATTAATATTATTATTATTTTTATTAATATTATTATTATTATTATTACTTTGCCCAATAATACTCTTAAATCATCTTAAGATTTACTATTAGTAATGACAATGGATCAATCAATCGTTTAACAACAAATTCATCTTCCGTTTTTTTTTTTTTTTTTATAAAAGAAACAATCCAACTTTCTTATTGATATTTTACAAATAATCATTCTGAATAATATAATATAATAGAAAATAAAAACACACACTCTCACAAGTGGAAGCCGAATACCAATAATCATTTTCTTATAAATAATACTATCTCTCGCATTATTACGTATATCATTATAGCACTGTTTCTTTTTGTTTATATTAAACAAATATGTATGTGTGTAAATGTATATATGCGATACATGATTGTTCTACAGATCTATGTAACGAGTATTAATCAAAATTATAAAATTGCTGATACTGAACCATTGGTATCCATCATCCTACTTTGACTATACAAATTAATACAGGATCAGTACTAACAGTTTCTTTTGATTACTGTTAATAAATTTCCTAAGCACACTTGTATCATGTACATAAAATACTCATCAAAGAATATACAAATGTGATCATTAGTTATTTATCGTAAGAAAAATTCAAAAAGGAATAATAATAATAATAAATGAAATTTAAAAAAAAAAAAAAAAAATCTATCATCGAGAGAAATACTATTATTGTATCTCTGTTCAATGAAAATAAAAAGAATGGAAACGAAAATAAATTTAAAATATCGTTGTAAAAATCATGACACAACATATCCTATCAATTTATATACATCGTTCTACTCGATCTCGTAAGATACTTTCTTTCATCTATACTCTCTCGTCGTGTAAGAATATTATTTTTCGTAAAATTTGTTTAACGATTAAAAGTGCAAAAATCTGATCTAAATGTTATTTCATTTTCTTACTCTTGATATCTGAAACTACCTCTAGATAGTTTTTTGTCGAGATGATTTTTGTTGTTGTTTTTGAAGAATATAAAGTAGAGATGATTAGACCTTGGAAAAATTTGGTTAAAAAGACTCTTCGTAAAAAAGAGTACTCGAGTAAAATTATCCTATCGATAAATTTTTTTGACAATAAATCTTTTAATGATTATATTTCTCCCTTTCTCTCCTTTCCCCCCCTTTCAGTGGCCACGAAAAAGTAATATCTCATAAAAGTTATTTATCCCTAAAAGTAATATATGTAGATCTATGTACACTTCCATAAAATAAAATTAATCTAATATACAAAGTGTCCTGTAATTAATGGTAAATGTGAACAGGGGATGATTTTACATGCAAAAATTAAATCGAAAATGTACAGTCAAATTTTGCGACAAATTTTCAAAGCTTATTCTTTTCCTAAAGATAAAAACTTATAAGAACACATTTAATTCTACATTTTTGATTTTTTTTTTTTTTTACATATAATCATCACTCCCTGGTCTTTTATACCGCAGGTTACAGGACATCCTGTATATATTAAATATATATATTTATATATTGTATTGCAAATTGTATTACAATATATTATTTAAATATTTTTTTTTCATTTGATTGTTAGTGATGCGTATATTCATTCGTACATTCGATATGAGAGGATTAATCTCATATTAGATTAATATTATTATTATTATTATTATTATAGTGAATGTTCGTTGGCACAGACAGTGGCTGGTTTTAAAGGCACTTTGGGCTGATTATTATCCACAGTACCATCCAGCAAAACTATCTTATTATATATCAATTCCCTTATATTGTTGTTTTATTTTTATATTTTTTTTTTTCAAGATTCTGCTTCTTAATTTTACGACTCGAATGTAACACTACCTTCTTTTGATGAACTCAGTGTGGATCTTATTTTTTTGTTTTTTTCCTTTATAAGTATTACATCCGATCAATTTTACCTTTTATACGTTTATTTATTTATCAAGACCCCATTTTTCTGAGCATTCCGATAGTAAAAGATAAACGTAAAAAAACAAAACCTTTTCACAGCGGCTTCGTGAAGTTTGCTGGAAACATTCCCTTTTCATTTGTACCCTCTTTGATACCCATCAACCAGCCCTCTTCCTAAAGTGACAACAAATTTCATGTTTTCTTTCTATCGTTAATGATTATTATAATTATTATTAATAAAAAAAAAAAATAAGAAATACGAACCTGTTCTTCAGGATCATTGTATTCTACGACGCGTATTATTTCACCAACGTCGAACGACAATTCATCCACATCTTCCCGACTGTACTTATAAGTAGCCTTGACCCTATACAAAACACCAGGTGGCAAATTGTCCGTTGTCGCCCCTGCAGAGAAATTGGTACCATTTTCATATTCCACGTCTAAAATTATCGAATCCGCACCATTAGTGATGGACCTATCATAATCTAATAGCAAATTTAACTTGCCAAAATTATAAATTATATATATATATATATATCTCTCTCATTTGATTTTGTATTTTTATTTGAAACGTTAGAACCAACAAGTCAAATTCGCTAGGATACATCATTTTAAAATTCAGTATGACCATGCACAAATGGGCAGACGATTTAACGGTCCATTTCAAAAGATAACTTTAACATAAATAAATTTATATAATTAATATTTAATAACATTAGTTTTGCTGCGATTAAGATAAAACGTTGTTATTAGTTGTATCATTTCAATATTAGAATTTAACATTAAAATGGCTGAAATTTGTTTAGTATTTTTCCAGTATTTTGTTTCCACACACAGCAATTTTGTTGAACAAAAATAATATACTTACCGACAGGTATATCATAAAGTTCTTCAACACGTTTGGTAGGTGCGACTGTACTTTGCGGAGAAGCATCCTGATTATTGAGAGAATTATCATTGCTATTAGCATTGCTGTTAGCATTGCCATTTAATTGGGTCGTTGGCGAGGTGTCTCTAGCTGGTGGTACCGAATCCTCCACAGCTGCAACACGCAATAAAGCACACTCATACCACACACGTTGAAACCCATGACTTTTAAAAGGCTTTTTTTTTTGTTTTTTTTTAAATCAACCCTCTTTTAATTTTTTTAAAACTATCTATCTCTAATTAATAAATATTTATTTGTTCTCCATATTTTTCCTTTTTTTTTTTTTAATGATAAAGGATATCATCAATCGAAGGAACGTCTTAATGCATGCAATATATTAGTATACACATTGTCTGTCAACGTACATAAATCAAGCATTTATATTTCTATATCAATAAATTTTCTTTTTTTACCTGCCGAGATGTTGTTTTGCGACGGTTGCGTGTTTATTATCAAGCTGTAAAAAATACAAATCCTGTTTAATATCTATATGTTAATATTTTAATTGTAAGACCTATTGTAATTATTTATCAAAATAAATTTCTTCTTCATTATACTTACGCTGAATTGGCATTTGGTGATTTTGGTGATTGGGGTTCGGTGTTTTTCTTCAACGTATAAGATCCTCTCTGACTTTCATTGGCAAGTTTATCAACTATTGCCTCTAATTCGGAATATACCTAAGATATATCAAAATATTGATTAAATAGTCTAAACGCTGGAATACATTGTTTTTTTTATTAATCCCAAAAAGTAGGATTAAAGTGCGAACCTTGGCACTCTCGGCATGAAAAACTTGCTCGGCAGCGAATAACGTTTGTAAATTGGTCACAAGGAACAAAACACGAGAATCGTACAATGCTGGTAATTCATCATGCAATTCTGAATTTAATTGTTCGTATGTACGTTTAGCTTCTTCCAAAAGTTCCTTGCCTCGAGATACTTTAAGTTCATCTCTCTTTTTTGGATTACACTGGAGCGATTGGAAATTGTGTCTTTGACTATCGTAATCCACTAATTTTCTTCCACGTTTATCAATTTTTTTCTATAGAATTAACAAACATTCATTAATTACAAATTATCAATTATTTCAATTTTATGTTAAAATGTTACATCATTTTATTTCTATTAATTCAATATTTTTACTTACTCTCATCTCGGGGAATTGGCTTTGATATGTGTTGAGAGGTACAAGTACTTGGTCCGCAAGTTTATGAGTGAAATCTTGCCATAGCATATCCAAGTTTTGTGCTTGCACGTAAAGAAGATCATGACCAGTCCATTGACTCTCATAGATTTCATTTAGTGAATCCATCAACGTCTTCGATGCTACTTGTACGGCTGAAAGTACAAGAATGAAAGAAAATAAAATCAATGAGAATTATCTCAATCGGATCTATCAATCTATCCCTCATCAATTTATCTTATCTATCTTGATCGAGACTTCATTGAAGACTCAAAGAACAGAAGTTCTCAACCTTCCCATTTACTACATCATTGATAAACTAAATTTGAATTATTTTTTTGTTTTGTTTTAGATGTACAACTGGTCACCCTTACAAAATTTGGGGATACCTTGTTTATACATTATGTTATACATGTTACATATTTCATGCAATTTTCATGTCGTGCATTTTAACTTGAGAATCCCTGTCCTAGAGATCTTGATAAATTTACGCTAGACTTTATAAGCTAGGAAAGAAGAAACCTTCGAGATAGACGACATCTTTTTCTAACAATAAGTAGTAACATTCAAAGTATATATATATAGCCTTGATGGGAGAGAGGGTAGGGGCTGAGTCTTAGCATTTCCGTAATCTTACTTTCTTGACATACTTTTCTACTGTCTTTCATCTTTAAGTGCATTCACCTGTCGAGATATACCTAATCGTTTCAACTTCTTCCAACTTTGTAGAAGAAGAAGAAGAAGAAGAAGAAGAAGAGGAAGAAGATTAATAGGCGTTAAGAAATTCTAAACGATAACGAAAGTGTTTACTAGTCTATCGAATTTCTTTTTTATGTATAATTAACAATTTACATTGAGATTAGAAATCGAATAGAAAGAAAGAGAGAGGATAGGGAAACATTTAATTTATAGAAAGAGATGGGTGAAGAATTACATGATAGAATTGCATAATTTATAAAAAGATGGGATAGAGAACCACGTGTTTGGTTTAATGTATAATCTATGCTTGGTTAAATATACTGAACACGTTTAATGTAACAAAAAAAGAGGCGTGTAACTTATTAATATTGTTCGTTGAACTGTTGGAAGATTACAGGTTACGTAAGAAGTAGCATGATCATCATCATCATCATCATCTCTAGGCGTTGATAAAACACTCGTTTAAATTGACGACGTTTAAAAGGAAAAAACGTTTTATTGGTTTTTTTGAGACTTGTTCTTTTTTCGTTCAATTTTCATAAGAACAAATGATATGGACTTTTGAAAGAGTTGATCATGTGATAATGTACTTATGATTTAAGTATTTATGTACGTCTGCACTCTTGAGTAACCTTGAATTCACGGTCAAGTTCTTACGATCTTCCGGTTCACGTGGTTGCTTTTTAACACGTTGCACCACCATGTGCTGTTAAGCTGTACTGCACTTTATAGTGTGGTGTGATGTGGTGTGCTGTGTTGTGTTGGGCAAACGATCAAACGAGGATAAGAGTTGAGATGTGCGTTTTAATTCGTAGGT
Source organism: Polistes dominula (assembly GCF_001465965.1). Next base: position 744,422 of record NW_015148985.1, read on the forward strand.
AGTTTCCAGTATAAATTGTTAATACGGATCATAGAAGCAGAGTTCCGGTGTGCCATCATCATATAGGGGAATACAAGAAAATTTACTCTTCTTTAGACTAACTTAATACCAAAAAGAAAAGATAATTATATATATAGATTAAAGATTAAATTGTTTTAATGACAAAGAAAATCATAGTTCTAAACATTTTCTTATAATGTTTATTAACCATAATGTCTTCAAATTTGTCTTATCTTGGTTTCTTTATTATTTTCAATATGGCGAATATCAACTCTACATTTATAAAAAAAAAAACAAATTGGAAAAGAAATATATGTTACGTGAAAAGTTATTTTTTATAATTTAAGAAATTCAATTAAATTATATTCCAATTACGAATAAAATAAAATACAACCAAAATGTCTTCAAATTTGTCTCATCTTGGTTATCTTTATTATTTTCAATATGGCGGACATCAACTCCGTATTTATAAAAAAAAACAAAATTAAGATTATTAAGAAATTTAATTAAATTATTTCGACTATGAATAAAATAAAATAGAAAAAAATATCTTTTGGTAATAAATTCCAATTCAAATATGGCACAGTTCGAATCATACAAGTTTTTAAACAGAATCCAAAGTAGCGAGGCATTCGAGAAAAGAAGAATCAAGTTTTCTGCCTATCCCCTCTCTTCATCCTCCTCCTCCTCATCATCCTCTCTCTCATTCTCTTTCTTTTTTCTATATCTATCTCTGTCTCATCTTTTACGGTATGACCGACTTACCTCGAACACACCTGATGTAATTGTTGAACTCCTTTTGTAGCCTGTTGGCAGAGTTTTGCTGCCTCGTAAAGTTTTGTAGGTGCTCGTCAAATATGTCGTCCGCTGTTCTGTCGACCTTCCCGAGATTCTGAAGAAACTGAAAAATAAAATACAGACCAAAATTATACAAACATATCTTTTCAGTTATACCAATACCAATCACATAAAACATATTCTGTCCTCCCTTTCTCTAACCCTTCAAAAATGAATCATAGTTTTATTGGGTTGTTCGAACAGTTCGTGCTGATTTTGATGGGAGATTGAAATGTTGTGGAATTTAAGTTTTTTTTTTTTGGTATATATCTATTAAATTATATCTAAGTGCCATTCTGTTTAACAATCTTTCTCCATCTTTAAGGGTAACTTCAAAATTTCCTCCTTTCAGAACTTTTCAGGTTTTTTTTTAGCAAAAGAACTTTAATGCCATCTACCGGAAATCGGCACGAACTTTCCATACAATCTAATATAATAAATAATAAACAAAAACTAATGATAAATAAGACCCGTTTGTCTCTTTAAGTAAACAAGTCAGCCTGTTTTTTTTTTTTAAATTATAAATTTTTAAATTGAACAACGAACGATTGAGAAAAAAAAATAAAAGTTTTAGGAAGAATCAAAGAACTTTTGCGTGGGATTTGAACAAACGTGGGCGAAGGAAGGGATCGGATACGTACACGTTTCCATATACGAACAGCGTATAAGAAAACGAACGGATCTTTTGAAAAGATACATATACATATAAAAATACAAGAATAAGATATTTAGCGATTGTTTCGTATCAAATAATATTAGACTAATTTTAAAATCGGTTAAGTAAATTATATGATTGAAAAATTAGTTAAATAAATTTAGGATTCACCTAGAAACCTAGTGGTACCATCATCCTGTGTAAATATTTAACATAAGAGAAAGTATACAAAGTATACGTCGGAGGTCTGTGAACTCATTTGATTCGTCATTGGTTGATAAGTACACGAATGATAATTCCATGTGAGAAAATACCATCTATAAATAAAATCATCAAGCACGCTTAATGATTAGTCACATATGGTCACGAGTTGTTTTATCGGTGACAATTTTTCTGATAAATGATAACAATAAAACTTCATGCAATAATATATTGAGTTGGCAAGAAAGTAATTTCGGTAGTAAGTAAATATATATATAAATATATAATATTATTGAGTTGGTAAGAAAGTAATATTTTACACTAGAAAATTCGAAATTACTTTCTTACCAACCCAATAATTTTAATTATTATTTGAAAGAAATAATAACAAATATTTGTCTATTTATTTTCTCTTTTTTTTTTATGTCTAATAATTCCAAGTGAATGCAGTTTCGTTACATTCATTGTTGTCTCTTAATTCTTTTCTTTCTTTTTTTTTTTTTTTTCTAAGTATTATCATTATTTTTCCAAGCAATAAGGCATGACGTTGCGAAAGGGTACAGTGTTATTATGTAATGATAGATGCATCTCAACCGAAGAGAAATTTCACACTTCTGATTCATTCTTTAGTAGGAATTAATAAGATTCAATTTATTAACATTGCAATGTATTTAAATAGGACATGAAAAGCTAATTTTTTAATTTTTATTCTTACCCTTTTCATTTTTTCGAAATCTTGTAAGCTTTGGAAGAACATAATTAATTTCAAAATTTTTCATTTAGACATTTTTAACACACCTCGTATAATTTAATTCAAAAATTAACATTCCTAAGTAGTAAATAATACAATGATTTTAACAAGTAATAATTCCAATTTACGATTATTTTTAATGAGTCATTGATCTGTTTTACGTGAAAGAAAATTTGAGTAGAGTTTTTTTTTTGTTTTTTATCGACTGATATGAATGACAAATATACCCACCGAACGATGAGTCATTTAACGAGATACGCCTTAACGCTTAGCATTAATTAATATTATTATTATTATTTTTTCTTTTTCATTTGAAGAATATTAAACATCGAATGTAACAGTTAAAAATATTCTTAACAAAATCAACAAAATTATATTACATCTTCTTATCTCGAATCAAGTTAAACAAACAAATATATTATTCCTTTGATTCTCTTTCTTACCCCCCCGAACGACGCCATCTTTCTTTTACAAACTGGACACTAGCCAACATTCCTTCTAAGTCCGTCCATAACCTAAGTGCTAGTATCGCGATTCTCTTCAAACTATTTGCACCTTTTTTCGGTCCTCTTTCTGTACTGTTTTCCCTGCCAAAAAAAAAAAAAATATACGTTGCACGAATGCTATTAGAACACTTGTGCAAGGGTTAAAAGTTCCTAAGATCTTTTTAAAAATCAATTACTCTTGTCCGTGACCTTTAAAGCTAGCAGTTTTATGACCTCGAAAAAGAAAGTAGCCTAAAAAATTCTTAAAAAAAGATACAAATTTATAAATCATTTGAAAACATTTGATTCATTCTTTCTAAAATAAGATAAAAACCAATTGGAAAGTTAAAGGAGTTTATATAAATAAAATTTGGACAAAAATAATTCGATAAAATGCTTGTACACCATTGATAACAATCTAGTTATCAAAAATTCAACAAACGATCTAACGAACGCTATATTTCTTTACAGAAATTACGCAATAATCTACTTTTGCAGACTCTATTTGCGGAATGATCAGTTTTTCGTTTGAAGGTAAAAGATACGAGAGATCTTTTTCGATTAATAAAACGCGTCTGGTATCCAGCTTCTTTCGGATTATCATAATAAACTTGTTGTGAAAGGTTATGTCGACTTATTGTGGAGAATTCTGATCACGTGACACTGATTGATACTTCCTATTGTGTATAACAGACGTATAACAGGCGTGTTCAATGATATAAATTTTTAATTGTATGTATAGGGTGTCTCGTGTAAAACTAAACAATTTCAATTTATAGAAATAAACTGTATAAAATATTAAATAATTCTTGGTAACGAAAGTTAGAAGTGTTTTCTTTCATAGAATCAAATATTCTTATCACGTTTGTAAGATGTCGTTCGTGTTATAGCTCTTGAGAACGGTTTGCTGTCAACGTTCATGAAACGAGATCACAGTCATTTTATATTAAACGTTCAATTGATTCTTTCAACTATTTCTATAAAGCTATCAAGAGTTTAAATAAGACTTTTCCGTTTAGAGAGAGAGAGAGGAATAACAACCATTTTGTAATATGGCTGCCGGTTATGTGATTACGATTGTAAATTTTTCTTTTTTTTTTCTTTTAAAATTATATTAACGATGTTATAATTAATTTAATAAATGAATATCACACATAATTATTTTGTTCGATTGCATTTACAAATATGGTAGTCATCTTGTATATCTTACAATTTTATCTACCTACAAATAAATTTGAAAAAAATAAATATATATATATTGAATTGTTAAAAAACGTTACAAGAAGAATGTATCGGTGTGTTTCAAAATATTTCCTTAACGACAATAGTTTTTATCATCGAATGAGTCACAAAACAGTAAACATGTTATCCTACGTTGCTTCAACGTATACAGATTAGGTTATGTTTTATGTCGTTTTTCGGATTACCGACTTGTTTCTACAAAGAGAAAAATGAAGAATGATTATTATTATTCAAAATGGAATCTTCGTTCGTGTCTCTTTAAATCGTATATGCATTTTCGGACATATGCTTATTAATTACAGTTGTTTGAAATCTTTTAGACTATCAGTTGACCGTGTAATTTTTTAATGTCGAAGAACAAAATTATTTTTAAGTCAATTAAAAATTTATGAGAGTCATTTTGTACAACATAAATTTTGATATTTATATCAACTGCAGGGCTTACAGTTTATTAATGAAAAATAAAATTAATTAATTAAATTTGAAACACATGGTAATATTTGTCCACCCTGTATGTATAATGCTTACAAGATTATTGATAAATTACTCGATCAATTAGGATACCGGTGCACCGAATAACGTTATTTCACCTATTCAAGAAGAGATACAATTTTTGTCACGGTTTCCAGTTCGAGTAATACCGTTAGACGATTAGCATAAGTTACACCTGATACGACAACAGTATTCTGTAACGAAGAGCGAACTCGTTTCACGACTTGAGCTTGACCTCTATACACGTAATCGATGTTCTCTTTTCACTGTCAAAGATACACGACCTAAATTTAACAAAAAGATCCGAAAAACCAAATTAAACCAAATTATTCAAAAATCAATCACATTTTTTTTTATAAATTGCTCTATTTTTCTCGTACAAGCATGTGTGCATGTATTAAACGTAAATCAAATTGTGTAGAAAAAAAGATGCGGATATTTACAAAAAAAAAAAAAAAAAATTGCATTGTAACTTTAAAGAAAAATTCAACGTGAAATAAAATAGTAAACGTCGGCAACTATTAAGAAACGATGATAAAAAAAAAAAAATATTTATGAGTTATCGTAAAAGATACACGTTGGAAAGTACAAATGTATATATGTAATACGTACAAAAATACAGGCATACATAGAACACGAGCGTGTACTAACTCACGTATGTACCAAGCTTTCCTTTATTTTATGAAATATCGTGTTACATAAAATGTTGAGTTAAAAATCGCGCGTAATATTTTACGTCGAAAGAAAAATTCGTATAGAAACTTTAACATCGTAGACAAGGAACAAAAGATATAACCAATAATAGGAAGAACAAGAAACTAAAAAGAAAGGAAGAGAAAGAACAAGGAAAATGTGTTAGAAAGTGATGACTTTGGTTGACGATGAATGATGATCGAATAAAAACAACGTTCCATCAATTTTTATTTACCGTAATTCCGATGATTTCCGTCAAAAATAACAAAATGAAAATAAATTTGATAAATATTTCACTATGAATAAGCATGTATTTAAAGTATGCATCAGTAAGTATTCGGTTGAGTAAGTTTCGGTTGAACGCCTAAGAAATAAACTAGTAAAAGTGTACAATACAGTAATGTTCTGTATATATGTGTGTTTTACTACGGATTTTACGGTTAAGAAATTCACTTTCCGAGGGAAACAATTGCATCTCGATTTTATTAATAGCTTACGGAATGGACGATGATGCTGCATACGTGCAGTTACATTGGCTATTATTATGCCATACCTCTTCTTCTTCTTCTTCTTCTTCTATAACCTAGTTTTCAATCTTCTCTAAAACACACGCTGGGTGTTGAAGCATTGCATCTAATTACTTTAGAGATAATATACTAAAAGAGAGAGAGAGAGAGAGAGAGAGAGAGAGAGAGAGAGAGAGAGAGGGAAGTGAGATCCCTTAAACCCTTATCTGAAATTAAATCACTGGTTACTATTCCTATTATTTCGAATGATTTAAAACATTTTGTTAAGACTCTTTTTGGGGGTTTTTAACATTTTAATGGCCGCTCACACAACATG
>NW_015148985.1:763198-789638 GCF_001465965.1 Polistes dominula
AAATTTCAACCCACTTTGTCTTTGCACAGTTAAAAAAAAAAAAAAATTCAATGTAGGTAATGGAAATAACTATTTATCTCTTATTCTCCATCTTTCTTCAAAGATGACGGCAAAGTTATTACGAAATGTTGTCGATCGAAATGTTAAAGCAAACTAGCCAAATATTCGTGGTGCCAACTTTAAATAAGAGAATAATATACGTTTGTGTGGGTGACACCATCAAATCGAATCTAATCGATCAAAGATTTCCCAAAAGTATGCAAGTTAAAAAAGAAAAAACAATTAAAAAGAAGAAAAAAAAAATTAAAAGAGAGAGAGAGAAATGCTGTGAGAATACCGTAACCGGTACCAAAGAATCCTGCTCTACAGGTAGTCAGTGTATTCTTTTCTGTTTGGGACAAAGTCCACCATTTTGTTTCGATGAAACATTGAGGGAAAAAAAAAATATATGTTTAAAAAAAAAATATATGAAAAGGATCTCGTAATTTATTTCGAACGTGAAACATACGAAATGAAACAATAATTCTTCGAGATTACTTCGGCCATCTTGCTTATGCGAACACGAAAGAAACAAAACTAAAAAAAAAAAAAAGAAAAAAAAGGATTCGAATTATTCCAGGATTTTATTTCAATAGCGGAACTTGAAAGATAACAAAATTAAAATAAATTAAAATAAAATAAAATAAAATAAAAATAAAATAAAATGAAATGTAAATAATTACCGACGTGTATCGATTGAAGTAATTTTTCATGGAGGGGGGAAAAAAAATATATAAAGAAATCATCTATTTCATGAAAAAGAGGAGTAAGAAAAACATAGTAAAATAAAAAAGATAAAGATAAAAAGAGATGTACTTACATCTGACAAGGAGCCAGAAAAGCTAATGGTTATTAATAACCCCCACCGTAGTTGAACGTGTATAATGTTCGCATAAGAGAAGCACATAGTAGTATTATATCTTTGGAACGATGATGTAAGAAGAAAATTGTGGCGTCTTCTCTTTTCAAAAGAGTAAAAGAAAGAGTAGAGAGAGAGAGAGAGAAAAAAAAAGTAAAAGAAAAAGAATAGAATAGAATGACCGACAGCAAAGGTGCGTAAGAGAAAAGAAAATATTACAAACTATATATATATTACTAATAAATAAAGGTAAAGAAAAAAATATAACACAAAAAAATCCCTCTCATCTCTCATCATTAGTATAATTATAAAATTAAAATAATTAAATTTATAAAATTAATTATATATGTTTTTATTATATTTATTATATTCATTATATTTATAATTAATTTTATTTATATTTTTATTTGTAATTAATTTTATTTTAATTATTATATTAAAATTAATTTATAATATAATTATATTTATATTATACAATGTATTATATTAATATAGTGTGCGTAATTAATTTATATAAAATTAAATTAAAATGTTATATAAAATATATTATAATTAAAATTAAAATTAAACCTACAATATATTAAGCTAATTTTATTTTATTTTCTTTTTTTTAAATTATCTAAGAACCTTGGAACTACCCCGTATGTTTTTTTCTTCCTACAATAAAAGAAAAGATAAAATAAAATAAATAAAATTCAATATGTTAGGCCGAATATACATTGGAATGGAGCCAGCGCCATATTGAATTCTCCACCATCTTGCTAATCTCGACAGACAAAGCAAATCTCGTCAAAAATTATTACTCAATAACAAAAATAATATAAAAAAGATAATCGTAAAACGGAAAAGAAAACTTAACAAAAAANAAAAAAAAAATAATAATAATAATAATATGATTAACGTAACGTTGGAATTTGTAAGATGGGAGACATTGACGAATAAAATTTTTCAATGTCATCAAATGAAATGATATGAAAAATTATTCTTTTTTTTCATAAATAATATTTCAAATAAAAAATAAATGAAAATATGTAATATAGCTTGATAAAAAGTATGATCGTAAAGGATTGAATAATTGGGCTTTAAAAAAAATGTTTGGAGAGCGACGTTCTTCAAGAGGCCGCGAAGCATGATCAAGAAAAAAAAGAAAAAGGGAGAAAGAAAGAGAGAAGGAGAAAGAGAAAGAGAAAGAGAGAGACCACGTAAAAGCACGCGACGTCTAACTGGTAACACCTTTCTATTTGAGGAAGAAAGGTCATTCAAATACCCATCGATGCCGCAGACCGTTATCACGACTTCTCCTGTTATCCTCGATACTTTTACGAGTTGTAAGAAATTTAGATAAATCCTATGTTTATCTTCTAACTATTGTTTTTTTTTCTTCTTTTTACTTTTTTAATTTTAAATATGATATATACCATATTAATTTATATATAATTTATACTTCAAACAATTTTTACGACGATAATAATTCATATTATTCATAATATTTTATTGTATATTTTATTTTATTTGTTTACACTCAAGTAACGTGATTGAAATTAATTTTTTTTTAGATACCTGAAAATCCTTCTTTTACGATTTTAATTTTTTTTTTTTTTTGTAATTTTTCTCTCTGTATATTTGTACAACCAAGATGGCCGAATTATAAACGAAGAATTATTATTTTATTTTTTAAATATATATTATAATATAATATAATATACATAATAATAATAATAATAATATATTATATAATTAATATGTAATTATTATTATTTATTATTATATAATTATTATATAATTATATAATAAATGAATTATACAGTGATACGTGGACCGATAAAGTGCAAAAATAATTGAATGAAAAAAATTAATATAAAATTTTAGTATCAATCACAACTACTACGAATATTATTAACACAGAACAACAATATTAATAATAATATAAAAATTAAATATATATATATATATATATAATATTTATAAAATATAGATTAATATATTATAATTATTATATGTTAATATAGAATTAGTTAAAAACATGGAGAACATTATAGAAAGAGAAACCGGAAGATGTTGAAGATAATTTTTCAACGACAATTTACAGTCACTCTTCTCTCCCTTTCACCCTCTCATCCCTCTCTCTCTCTCTCTCTTCCTCTTTCTGTTGAACTCATGAAAGAAGATCATGACATATCTGAAGAAGCTCTCTCTCTTTCTCTCTCTCTCTCTCTCTCTCTCTCGTAAGACGAAGATAGTGTGTCGCCGAAAGCTGCAAGCTCGTAGATATATTTGCGTACGGTCGTGAAGCAAATGCGTGTCCGGGACTCTCAACGACGAGAATAGTAACTCCTAGGCGAGTTGGACAGATTTTAGCGATCTTTCAAGTGAAGCCTAGGAAAACTTATGAACAACTTCGACTTCCTGCTTTATAGAAAACTTCATTGCTGTTTTACTCTCATCCCTATCTTGTTCTCTCTTTACAATCTCATCAAATATTGCAATAAAATCTAAATATACAAAATATTTAAATTAACAATTTAAGATTATTTTTAAGTATACATTTGATTTTATTTACATTTGTTTGAAAAAAAACAAAAAGTATTGAGCTTAATATAAAAATAATATCTTAAATAATAATATATAAATTAAAAATTGAATTAAATTATATGTATTATATATAAATTTATTATTAAATATATAAATATAAATTATACATAAATTAAATATATATTAATAATAATTAAATACATATATATATTAAATTATATAATATACAAATAACTATATAAAAGGGTTGCTCAAAACATCTCTACATGTATAATTTCATCATTTAACATAAAAATAAAAATAAACTCACCAAAACTAATTAGATTTTAATTTTTAATATTTAAAATCACTTAAATAAATCTATCTAATTCTAATTCTATTATTAATATATTTAATTCTTTTAAATCTCATACAATTGAATGTGTAATGTACAAATATCTTTATTCTTTTCTCTATTTATTTATTTAGAATTTAATGGAAACCTTGAAAAAATTCAATGTTGTTAGATCAAAAAGACCACTAAAAAATAAGATGATAAATTCTAATATATTATACGAGATAACGGAATCTGAAGTATTATAAACTATGTAAGTGGTAAGGTATAAGGTAAAAGGTAAGATCTTTTCTTGCGTTAGCATCGGGTTTATATACTGAAACTCGATACATAGATGAACTTTCTTCGCCTCGAGTCGATAGATCCTCGATTAAAAACCGTTTATTCGGCACATTTCTTTTTTTTCCCATATCCTATTCTAAATTCCTACCTTATACTTTTAAATTGTCAGTTTAAAGGGCTAAGAACTCTTGCAGTTTTTTTTTTTTTAAATTTAATGAAAAATTTAAATCGAATATTCAAAATGAATACTTGAATTTTAAAATTATTCAAAGACTTTTGATCAAATCTGTAAGATCTTTGAATAAATTATTAAACATTAAAAAAAAAAACATAATTTTCATATTGGACACCATGTATACAATTTGATAGACATTCTATAGAAGTTATGGTATACGTATCGTTAAATCGTAACTTGCACACAGATCGTTCCTAAACTATTTTCGAATTTGATGATTCCTGGTAAGATAAACTAACGTTACATGCACTAACGTCAAATAAAATTTGAGATTTTTTTTCTTTTAAGTCAAACATTTTCTAACGAAGATCTTCGAATCAAAGATGTGCAATTTTTTTCTCAATTATATGAACTACAATGATTATTTTTTTTTTTTTTTTAATACTAAAGTTCATTATATATTTTATGAATTGATTTAAAATTATTTAGACCAATCATCAGACAGGGCTACAGTTGTTGTTTTCATTGGGTTCATCAAGTTTGAAATTTTATTTAAATTGATTGAAATTATTTGGACTCAATCAGACAGGACTGCAATTTTTGTTTTCATTGGGTTCATCGAGTTTGAAATTTTACACAAATTGATTGAAATTATTTGGATCAATTAGATAATTGGAATGTATTATCTATTGTTAAATATCATCTAATGAAGTTTAATAATTAATTTAGAAATATGAAAGAAAATATTCTTTCTCATGATATTAAAGTTAATCTTTCGAACCTTTTGGAGTTCGACACCGTTCTTTCGTTTCAATGGGAGAGAAGTAATCCCGTCATGGAGATACTATAGACCGGTTCTACCAGATAACTTTGTATATTACCTTTGGCTTCTCAAGGCAGAACTGGACACCTACAAATTGTACAATCAAATATCTATCCATCCATCTTTTTAACTAATTTTAGTTCATTTCTATTTTATTGTTGTTATTTAACTTTCGTTGAAAAAAATTTACAAACAAAAAGTTTGCATTTGCAAATTAACTGATTATACATAAATAATAATTTAATTATATAATAATTAAATTAATATAATATAATAAAGTATATTTATAATATAAAAATAAATATTATATAATAATTAAATTAATTATCAATAAAATTAGAAATAAAAATTAGAAAAATTAAAAAAAAATAAAAATAAATTAACTGATAGCAAAAATTATGTTATAAAAATAAAATTACATTCTGATAAAATTTAAAATATATCTGTAAAGTGTTTTTATGTTTATTATTGCATTGCATGCACTTCTAAATGTCTGTGTGCGTGTTCATATTATTACTATTATTATTAATTATTATAATAATTCAAATCCTAATTATCATTGCATGAAATGAAATCTATAACTCATTCAAAAATAACAAAAATTCGCGCAATTCTCTGATTGGTCCAAAAACATTTAACCAAAGAAATCTGAAATTTCATTGGACGTTAGTGCGTGATGTTAATTTTAATTAAAATTAATATACTACAAACAAATTAAAATTTAATAATAAATAAAAACTAATATATAATCTAACCTCGAAATAATGTTTCATTAAAACTTAGCTCACACATTTATAATTCAACATTTATAATTATTTTTTCTGTTCCAAACGAACACTTTGTATAATTGGTACAAGGTCTCGTAAAATCTTACGTTTAAAAACATTCCGATTGATCGATAGAAAGTCTATGACGTTTTTTTCATAGAAAATATTTCATCCTTGTAATAACATTGGAATTATATATGAAACGTTTAAAAAAAAAAAAAAAAGAAAAGAAATACTAAAAGATAAGATTCATAAAGATAAATTCACTTTCGTTCAGTCGTGTCGATTCAAATTACACGTTCGTTTTCGTTCGAATAAATCGATCGGTATGATCTACATCTTACATTAGAATATCCGTTCAAAATACCTATACCACTTGTTACACAACGAAATTAAACTCATAAAAATGATACCAATAATAGAAAAAAAACCAATTTAAATTTCCCGCAAAAAAAAAAAGCGATTTAAATTTCCCGCTACAAATCAGTCATGTCTATTTTTTTATTCTCAAATTAAATAAATTACAAATATTACCAATTAAATAAAACACAGTTCACAAATAAAATTAACATTAAATTAAATTTCAAATTCCTGTAATCTCTAAATTGTGAATAAGTCAAAATTACATGAATTAAATAAAGAAATAAAACACAACAAAAAAAAAAAGATTAAATAAACTTGTTAAAAGGTTGAGACGCTCTATTTGTGTTTCTCTTATCACCTTTTATCTAAAAAAAAAATTATCTAAATGTAATCATTACTTAAAAAATAATAGAAAGTATAAGTGTAAAGATGTAAAGGGAAGTATTTTATTTCTTTTCACTTATTTTTTTTTCTCGACTATTATAATATAACGAGCGTTTTATAGTCAACATCAAAAGATCATAAAGGGGTAACAGATAATCCTTGTCAGGTGACATGCGCAGAAGCAGAAGTAGAAGCAAAAGCTATCAATTAGCGTCTTGGTAATGCATTTGGCTTACTAAGAAAAATAATAGAAGAATACCTAGAGAAGAGAAAAAAAAAAGAAAAAAAAAAGAAAAAAAAGAGAAAGAGAGAAAATAAAATGGATAGACAAAAAAAAAAGATATGTGCGTGTATCAAAGTAATAAAACGTGAAAGAAGATGGAAAGAGACGAACCAAGAGTTGCATAATTGTCATTTTAAACGAAACGCCGGTATACAAGTGTGCTGGTACATATTTACTGATTATATAAGACACCTTCGTGCCTTCTTACGGACACGAAATTGCGACTCTCCGAGAGAGAAAGAGTAAGAGAAATAAAAGAACTAAATCTAACCAAACCAAAACAATAATAATAATAATATTATTGATAATAATAATAATAATAAAAATCAAATATCAACGTCAACAGAATAACGATCGTTCAGAGTCCAACTTCGTACTTCTTGCTTCTTTATTCACATACGAATAAACGTGTACGTGTGTATATACGAGGATGGATTGAAAAGCATCAAGCTTTTACTCTTTTTTCAAAAGTTTAATGTTTACAGTCGAAAAATAAAAATAAACTAGATAGAATAAAAAAATAGTTTCTATGTTAGGTTGAAAAGTTTTCACCACCATCTACGTATATATAAATCCTAAAAGATCTTGTCTCTTTCTTTCTCTCTCTCTCTCTCTCTCTTTCGGAAAAAATGAGAGAGGTTATAAAGGTATGCGAGTCCTCTCACATACATACGATACGTAGAATGCATCGGGAAAGATCGTGTAAAATCGCAAGAGAGTGCAAGCGAGATAGAAAGAGAAAAAGAAAAAGAGAAAGAGAGAAACAACGATATTAGCAATTCGTTACATACTGTTCGCAGTAATCGCATACACACGAGTTTTTATTATACTTATACAATATTTAAATGTATATTTACGTATGCATATATGTCATATATATTCATTCACATACATACATACATACATACATACATACATAAATAGATTTATTAATGTTTGAAAATATAGGTTAAGTCTCCTATGTAAAAATGAAATGTAAATTTACCTTCTCTTTCGCTCTACCCGCGTGTTTTTGCACTGTCTTCGCAATCAGCGCTCCTTTACTCTCGGCCATCTTCGTCCTCGACACTCGCCTTCGTATATGATGTTTATATTAATGATGATGATGATAATGATGATTGTGTAGTGATGGTGTCAACGACGAGGTTATTTCTATCTCGTTTACCGCTTTATATAACCTCTTTATTTAACGAATCACTAAACTCTAATCCGAATATATCGAAGACGAAAAGAGCGGAAACGAATCAGTTCCGCAATCTTACGAACGTACAAACACACGGACGGAGTCGCGAGGAGACACTGACGACCGTCAAGCACGAGAGTTCTCGCGCCGTGGCCATGTTGACTATTGGAACTTCAAAACTCACCGCTTGGCGGCGTTCCTGTTCTCTCGAACGTATCAACCAATAACGTATATTGTAAAAAGTATACCCCGTTCTTCTTCGTAACAATTCGGATTATTTAATTTTCTTATTGTTTTTCATTTTTTTTTCTACGGAATATAACAGAATTTTATAAATATTAAAGTCAAACCTCGGATTGCGAGTAATTTACAAGACTAACAAAAAATTTTGATTTTATATCTTGATATATGAGCAGTACGATTACGCTTGGTAAACGTCAAGCGTATTCGTAGTAAATAAAGTGCGGATTAACTTGTTTAATTTTTACTTAGCATTTTGTATTTTATATCATTTTTATTGTGGAACGTATTATCTGATTTTTTATTACATATTTCTTATGACGAAATTTGCTTTAATATACGAGTACTTTCGATTAGACGCAAATTTTTTGGAATTGATTATGCTTGCAAACCAAGGTTTCATTGAATTTCTTCTTATATATTATATAGGTGTATAATAATACATATCAATTTTTGATTAAATTAACTCGAATGAACGATTATATATCCTAATGACCAACTTACGAAGCTACAGGATCTTCAATTAGGTCATCCAGCACTGTCCACCATACAGGAGAATCAAAACAATCTGCTTGGCATTTAATAGATTTTTAAATACTATTGTTTTATTTAAAAAAATAAAAACAAGTATATTAAGTTATGCTATTGAATCCCCACGAATACGTTCCTGAAGTATTGGTCGTAAATATAAAACAATAATCGAACAAACACGTTAATAAATGTACTAACAAAGTATTGCAAAGAACGAATAAAAAATAAAAACAATTACATATTATATCAATTAATTTAACTAACAATAAATGAATTAAAAAAGAAAAGAAAGAAAGAACAGAGAAATACAAAAGGGGGTTGTAACAACGAAGATGGATAACAGAAAAAGTACAGTAAGTATAATAGAATAGTGTGGTAACGTCACACATCGGGACTCTCAATTAAATTGATTTGTAAAGGGTTTTATTAATTTTTTTCAATGATCTTCTGGAGGATATTACTCGAAATAAACAAACGTGTTATATATAATAAAAATCCACTTCTCAACAACGGAACAGAGGATAGCAGATGATACACAGATTTTAATATATATATATATGTATACATATACATATATATGTATAGAATAAGAGATGAGATAGACAAATTCTCCTTAAATTTTTAAATGGTCTATCCAAAATCGCAATTGACAAAAGTGTATGTTGTGTACGCACGTGTAAAGTTATGTGTGTATGCGTGTGATGTATGTTGAGAAAACGTGTATGCCTGTATGTATATATTTGTTGCGGATCACGCGCGGAATGTTTTCTCTTCTTTTTTCTTTTTCTTATTTCTTTTAATAATTACATATTTATCAATATTAATTAATTATAATTATAATTATATTATCATTATATTATTATTATTATTTTTATTATTATTATTTATATATTATATTATATTATATTATTTTATATTTTATTATTTATAATTTAATTTTTATCCTCTTTGTCCTTTTTTCTTCTGCATCTTGTTGTTATTTTTATTATTATTATTTATAAGTTAAATTGTGTGTTTGTGTGAATATTTTTAATATATATATATATATATACATATATCTATACGTATATGTATATGTATATGTATATTTCGCACATCATTCTTCGCGCGAGCCGCAATTTATAAATTGCAGATCGGGAATATTTTATATTTAGTTTCTTATTTATTTTATCTTTCTTTCTTTCTTTTGAATATTTTTTTTTCTTCCTCATTGTTATTTTTTTGTTTACTTGTTTTTATTATTATTATTATTATTTCTTTTTTTTTTTTACTTTTGGACCTGTACACACGTCTCATATATACTCATTGTACCTAATATAAATTTGCTTTAGTCTTGGTAAAATTGGATAAGGCCATAACCAAACTGGCGACAAAGAGGCGCCAGATCCTCGACTCTCTATATTCATAATTTTTTTTATTTTTTTTTTTTAATTTTTTATTTATCTCTCTCTCTCTCATTCTTTCTTTCTTTTAATCTCTCACACTCTTTCTCTACTTGTGTTACACAGTCTCATTATTAACTACATACAATCTTTCTCACATCTGTGTGTTTGTTTTATTTATTTTAATTTTTAACTCATTCGTAATTTTAATTTTCATTTTCATTTTCATTTTCATTTGTAAAGGACAAAGATTTTCCCATTTTTCCTGTCTTTTTGTATTTTGCAAATATTACTATTATTACATCGAGAAAGTGCGAAAGCACGAATGCAAATTTTTCATTTCTTTCTTTCAAAATCACACACACACATATATAAATATATATATATGTATAGGCAATAATTTAATAATTAATATGATCTTATAAATATTCATTATCTTTCGCACTTATGGTAATAAAAGAGAAGTCTCAGCACAGTGGTAACATTAGAGACAGGAATTAAAGGCGAATCATCATCATTATCAACATGATCATTATCATTTATATTTATTATTATTATTATTTATTCGTGCCACATATGTATTTATTACGACGCAGTCGATCTCTTGATAGAAACCGTCTGTTGTAGGATTTTCGGAGATCTCATGTTCGCATGAATAATTTTATTTATTTCTATATATATATATGACTTAACTGGTAATTACGAAAGGGGTGGGGTCTATAAAATTTAATTTATTTTATTTTTTCTTTAATTAATTTATTGCGTTATTTATATGGCAAATGACTTAATTATACGAATTACGCAATAAACTAATTCTATTGTTAATTTGTAACATTTAGATCCCACATTTTCCTAATCACCGACTTGTATAGTAATAAATCTACAAAATAATATATATATATATTTATATATATATTAATTGATATCATGTAAAAAAGAAGAGAAAACAAATTCGAAGAAATGGATCGTTGAGTTGCAAAAATGGGGTAAAGGGTTGATATTGAGTTGGAGGGATTGTTCGGTAAAAAATAAATACACTAGTAAAAATGTAGTATTACGTAAAAATACACGTTTGTTGTGAAAGAAACTTGATCGACAAAAAAAAACCACTTAGTTTTATATCGCTCTCAACCTTTATTATTATAACTATTATTAATAATATTTCACTTATTGAACGCGTTAACATATGGAAGAGTAAAAAGTAGGAGATTTTAAGAGGGTAAGAGGGGTAGTACAAGTAAGAGGAAGGGCTAGAAAATAAAAAAATTCATAAATAAAAAATAAAAATGATAATCTCATTAATTATACCGAAATTATTATCGAAATATTCTTTCGAAGATTTGATTTATATTATTATATCGATGCAGGCCGTATGATGTGATTTGAATATATGTTTGTTGTTTATTTGTGTGATGTGTATACGCTCATGTGTGTTTTGTGTGTACATCATGTTTACGCATAGTATATTCTGATTTATATATTTAAAATAAAATAATTTCTTTTATTTTATTTATTTTTTTTTCTTTGCTTTCTTTCTGTTAGTTATTGTTGATTTTTTTCATTTTTTTTTTTTTTCATTTCATTCCTTTTATATGCATTGCATTATTTGAATTCGAATGATTATCGAAACGCACGTACACAAATACATAAATACATACGTAATTAAGTGTTCGTGAGAGAAAAAGACAACGTGACCAATTTATTTTTTTCCCTTTTTCTTTCGTATTATAAATCGTTACGACATCATTGTTTTTATTATAAACATAGTGTTAATCTTGATTTTATTTTTATTTTTTTTTTTTTTTAAGTCTGATTAAATCGTCATCGAGAGAATTGTTGTCGTTAATAATTTTGTTTTTTTTGACAATGATTAATAAAACGCTCGAAAGCTTTCATCGTTATCCGAGTGATAAGAGAAAATATAAATATCTAATGTTCTTTTCTTTTATCATTATCATTATCATTATCATTAATAATATTATTTTTGTTTATTTTATCACTATCATTAATTTATCATTAACATTATCATTATCATAATTATTTTCTTTCCTCGTAAAAGAATTTCACTTCCGTGAATTCGTATATATATGTATGTATATTATTTTTTTCTCTCTCTTTCTCTGTATATATGTATATACATATATATATTTACGAATAATATTTGTATTGTGAAATGTGTTACGAAGCTCGATTAGAAATGAGCACACAATTTTATAATAATATAATTATCTTATATAATCCAAATTACTTTTTTTTTTCTTTTTTTTAATCATTAATGTAACTTTTGTTATCCTTTTTTTTTACATTCATTCGTTCATTTTTCATTTATTTATTATTTATTTAATTATTTATTTATTTTCTGTTCCAAAAATCATCACAAGAGATAATGCATCATATAGATCAAACATCATCTCTCTAATTGTGTATGGTTGTGTGTAAACCTGTACAAAAGTTGTTCCTCGTTTACTCTCTCTCTCTCTCTCTCTCTCTCTCTCTCTTCTTTCACTCTCTCTCTCTCACTCGCTCTCTCTCTTTCTCTCGTTCTTTCTTTCTCTCTCTCTCTTTCTCTCTATACTTATATTCATGTTACAATATATAATAATATTAATAATAATAATGTATATTTAAAATGTAACTTATATAACCTTATTACTGATTAACGATGATGACTGCATTCCAGCGTGACCAGCCTTTGGCCGATTGGAGCTAACAGACAAATATGCTCCTTCAAGTGTAAAACCACCCTCGTGTTCTTGTCTTGATCCCCTTACTCTCTCCCCCACCCTTCCTCCCAATCTCCTCTCTCTCTCTCTCTATTTCCATCTTCGAGTTCTGTGTTAATTATCAAACCATCATCCCATTTCCCTGATCTACCCCATCCACCCATACGCATTATGCAACACCACTAATACTCTAACTATATACTCTATATAAAATATCGTTAGTATAACTAAAACGTGCTGTGTCTAGCTGGAATGCAGTCCTATTTTAATTATTTTAATGTTATCATAGTTATTATAAATTCCATTTCACATTATATAGCCATCCTCAAAATTCTAATTCTTCGTCTTGTTTTCTCATCATTAATCTGCGTTAAATCTGTTTCATCTAATATGTTGTCTCGTAATTTTGTTTTTTTGTTCTCTTCTTAATCCTGTTGCTGTTGTTTCTTTCTTTCTTCTACTCTTTCATACTTTCTTTCATTTCTTCCTTTCTTCTTTATTTTTTGTTCACAAACAAAATGATTATTCAGTCAATAATTTATCAATAAATTCATCACACCACTACTATAACTGTAGTCTCTCTCTTTCTCTCTCTTTGTCATTGGTCGGTCAATTTTACGTTTGATTTCCAGCTGTGTTTTTTTTTCTTCTACTCTCTTTCTCTCTCTCTCTCTCTCTCTCTCTCTCTCTTTCTCTTTACCATGTGTTGTAATTATTGTTAATATTTATAAGAATTTTACACTCATTTAAAAGCAATATCAGATGCCAGTTCTTCTTTTCTTAGGATTCTCTAGTTCCCGGACTCCCCGTCTTCGTGTTTTCTTTTCTTTCCACGAACTTGAGAAGCTGCTTCTAGATAAAGAAAAATAAACTTTTTGAAAATTATCGAAGTCTTCGCTGGAATGTAGTTATGTTATGTGCACATTCATTATGGAATCAATTTAAAATAAGTGATTTGGTAATAACTACAGGTTACTGAATGTTCAACAGCAAAACAAAATCCAAATATCAGAAGTGGTATTGCGACCATTTTAAAATAATTCCTTAAAGAGATGTGCATATTATAAAATAATATTTTTACCTTGTTCCTTACCTTGTTCAAGTTCAAATATATTATAATCATAATCATCTACCTCCTCCTCCTCCTCCTCTCCCTCTTCCTCTTCCTCTTCACCCACGTAATCTTCCTCGTCGCTTTCGTCCTACGATGAAAAAAATTACAGTAAGATTGAATTTGTATAAATCTAAAAGTAAATCTTTGGAAAAAGAAATATCTGAAACTTGCCTCAAGGTTATTCTGATAGACTGCAGCTAAACCTTTCAAATAACCGTCTTCTTCTTCGTCGGAAACTGTAAAACAACATTAAAATAATACATTATTTTATTCTCATTTCTGTTATAGTATAGCTAAATCATTTTTTACTCACCATCCTCACTATCTTCTTCATTCACCTCTCCATCTCCATCTTCGTTACCATTAACTTCGTCATCGTCTGTGTCTTCAACTTCATAGTCATCCTTGTCGAAACTAAAATTATATAGACAAGTAAAGGAATATTTTCCTTAATTGGAGAGTATCTAAATAAATAAAATAATAAATTATTATACTTTAATATCGTACCCATCTAAATATCGTAGATTCGGTAAAAGACTAAAGATTTTCTCTTTGTAATTATCAACATTTGTTACTTCATTGTTAAAGAGATCTAAATATTTCAAATTCTTGAATTCCTTCTGCAATATAATACAAAAATTATGAATATTATTATATCAACAAAATATATCATATGCACATAAACAAAAATAACTTACCAATGGTTGAATGGTGTCAATATCTTTGATTTTATTCCCACTAAGATTAAGATGATTTATTTGGGGACTCTGATGCAAAAGATTTAAACCTCCAGAAATCCTGTTGTCGCTTAATTCCAGCTGGACAAAAAACAAAATATAATGAAAATGTAATATGAAATATAATACATACATAGAAAGATATAAATAAATTTTATATTGTGCAACTATTATTTACCTTTTTTAAATTGGGTAACTTTGGAAAACCTTTTAGGCTAGTAAGACCCACATTGATAAGACTCAATACTTCTAAAGCGACAAATTCATCAGTCAGGCCAGCAATAAGTGTACTTCGACAATTGTCCAATACCAAATCTTTGATCTAGAAAAAATAGAATACATATTTTACTTACTATATGAAAACAAAAGAAAATAATACTAATAATACACAGACATAATCCCATTAGAATAAAATAAAATAAAATAAAATAAATAAGTTTTAGTCGTTGGTATTCGAACGACCGATAAGCTTTCGCGGGAGAAGATGGGCTATTTTATTGATCGGAGAAAGAGAGAGAAGAGAGAAAGGCAAAAGAGGGTGCACAAGAGAAGAGGGTGGAAGAAGAGAACGAGGAACATAACGGAAAGGAGTAGGTAATGGAGAAGTAGGAGTAAAAAGGGTCTGTAAGAGAAGGAAGGAAGGAAGGTAGGTAGGCAGAAAGAAAGGGGTATATGAAGGGATCGAATGAGATGTAATATGGGGAAAAGGAGGCAAGGAAAGAGGGGTAGAAAGCAAGCCGCGGAGAATGCATATAGTAGTGCGTCGTTGTCCTCCTCGTCCTCTCTTTCTCATCTTATTTAGCGACATGAGGGAACAGCCGGCACGCGTTGCTAACGAATCCGCGTATTTCCTCCTTAAGAGCAAAAAACAAAAACATAGACAAGGGAGGATGTGCTACTTGACTTTATTATATACAATATATTCATTCTTTCGATATTCAATAAAATATAACAAACAAATAGCTTAAATGTCAACGTCACAAACAATGATTTTTTCAAAATTCCTGCCAGTTTCCCCCCGAATTAGAAACAATTGAAGTTTTATTTAAAAATAACAAAACGTGTTATCTTATAGATTGGAATATTTATGAAAATAAATTAAAAATAGTTCTCTTTATTTTATTTTATTTTATTGGGATCGGAAAAAGTTAAATTGACAAATATTTATTAGGAGTATAGACGGAAGAAGAGGTGTTAAGTTGCGCGGGGCATTTAAAGGGACATCTACATCACTAGTATCATTATCATCATCATCTACGTCACAAGGAACATGCGTAAGAGCAAAACGCCCACGCGCGCGTCTTCGAAACGCATGCCGGGTTAAAGAGATCTCGAATATTTCGAAGAGGAACAACACTAGTGTCTAGGTGTTGCATACCATACGTCTCTCATCGATATATGTCAAAATAAAATGTTAAATAATTTTCGAGAAGTTAAATTTTGATCTACGTAAATAAACATGAAGAATTTTTATTCCACCCCTTCCTCCTTCCAAAAAAAAAAATAAGGAAATAAATAAGGTATATATTTTAAGTATTATGTATGTGTGTATATATATACATAAGCAGATGCAATTTGAGCGCGTCGATCGTCGATGATCGTCACAACTATATGGCGGTCGAATGGACTCGTCCAATATGGCCGCCGCCATACAAGCGGCGATCGTTGACACGTAATAACAACGACGACGACACGTCGACGATGACGACGAGGCAACAGCAGCAACAAGGCCACACCACCGAATAATAATTGACATTTTACACGTGTTCTTTTATTTCTTTTTTACGTTAAAAATTTGATACGATTGAAAATAAAACGAATAAGTATTTTGATTGAGTAAAAATTAACGGTTGCAAGCAACGGTAAGGGATCAAGTCTGAAAGAGAACACTGTACAATTCGACGACGACGCAGCAACAACAATGGCGACCGTGAATTGGTGCGTCACTTTTGTATGTGTGTAGTGCGCGCGTTCGCACGTGTGTGTGTGCGCGCGCGCACCTACCCATTTCTAGTTTGTTCTTCACGACGCTCGTGTACGTTCTTTCACCGGTGTGTGTGGGTGTATACCGGCCACCTCCTCGCCTCGTGGTTTTTCTCTCTTTCCTTTTCTCTTTTTCTTTTTCTTTCTCTTTTTTACCGTTCTCGATATAATTGATTTATATAATACTACGCAACCACACCAGGATGTGTACGTACAAACAAAAAAACATGTAACTAAATATATTTATTAATTTTCCAGATTCTCTTTTCCCTCTCTTCCTCTTGTAATTTTGTCTTTTCACTGCTTATATATAACCTAATTTATTTTATTTTATATTATTTTAATGCCTTAATTGCAATCTGATGGCACACCTGACAAAGAATATTCCACCATATTTAATTTTTACTCCAATTTCACGTGCTCTAATTTTCGATTCCTTTTTCAAAAATTACGAAAACTTGGCACACCCGATACAAACAAAGAAAAACAATGTTATACATATCTTTTAATACCCCCTTTTTTTTCAAATTCTAATCCAACATTATCTAGGTTCTTTTGCTCTATTTTTTCAAAATTTACCGAAAGCTGATAAGCGTATAAAAAAAGAAAAAATAATCGTCCATATTTTTTTCTCGATATCAATTCTACCGATTGGTATCGATCGATACGACAGATTAAATGTGAAAATAGTAACACATGTCCTTCGTGTCGTAATACATAACCTGATTATAAATTATATACTTATTATATACATATTATTATTATTATTATTATTATTATTATTATTATATGCTAGAATTAAAACAAGAAAAAAAAAGTAATATGTAAATTCAAAAAGACTATTTATATATTGATGAGAAAGATGTTCTCAAAAAGAAGATCGAAAGTTTTCGAAGTTCACGACATGGACTACGACGTGAAACGTAAGTACGTTGTGATGATTATAGTAAGCTCAAGGTTTCACGTCTCTTTTATATACTATCGACTCCGGAACATATATTCATTCTCTCTCTCTCTCTCTCTCTCTCTCACCTCTCTTTTTCTCTCTATTGCATAATACACATATCCATACATATGTTTGTTATGTGTTATATACATAGTATTATCTATGTTACTCGTTGTAAAATTAACAATAATAATAATAGTAATAATAATATAACAAAAACATCAATAATAATAATAATAATAATAATAATAATAATAATAATAATAATAATAATAAAATTATTTACGAGCTGGTGGAACGCCTGATAAGAGACTTGAATGATCGTCCATATTTATTTCTTTTTACTCCAATTCCGTTTCCTAATTTTTGCTTTCTTTTTCTAAAATTACGAAAAATTATAAATAATATTAATATCAAATATTATTATTATTATTATTATTATTATTATTACAAATAAAAAGAGTACCAAAATATGTCTACGTGTTCACATATGTTGTGTCACACGTAACCTCAAAAAGAGACACCATTTTGTAAATTGGACTTTATCGTCTTATCATTAAAAAAAAAAAATAATCATAAGAATAAATGTCATCACGAAAAAATAGATATAGAGATAGAGAGAGAGAAAGAGAAAGAAAAAGGAAGAGAGAGAGAGAGAGAGAGAGAAATAATGAAAGATAGAGTGCAATATCGTCGTCTTATGTCGTCGTAGGCGACGATGGTTGGTAGCAGGAGCGGACACTGTTATGGTTAGCCGGTTTGAAAAGAAGGGCTGTATTACGTATTCCGTTCTAACATGACATACAAATACTCTCCAAGTTGTAACACTCTAACCATATCACGAAAATTATAAGACAATTTTAATCTATTCCAACGATATTTTGTTTTTTGAACTATCACTGTAATTAAATGGAAAATCAAAACAAAAGATAATATTATATATCTGTTAACGTAAATAATATGTTAACAAAGTATTTAACGAATTTTAATAGATATATTTTAAATAATTAATTTATCCAAAAATGTAGAAACGTTTGACATCATTTTTGTATGATTTGTTAAGATTAATAAATAAATATTTTTAGAAATATACAAATTGTTCATTTTAGAATAATTAATTTAATCTGACATATATGTGCTATGACGTTACACCTCAGAAATGGATTCAGTTGAATTTGTTTGAAATGACGAGTAAACAAATTTTGTTCGATCATCTAAATTTTCTGTCACAATAGATTTGAAACTTTCTTATTTTCATTCTTTAATTATTTTTCTCTTTAAAAAAACATGAAAGTAAATATATGTATATCGTTCTACTACTATTACTCGCGTGCCAAACGTCACGTTCTTCTCTTTCTCTCTCTCTCGGAAGAAGTATTACGACAATCGTGGTGGTCCTACAAACCGTTTAGGGTCAACAAACGAAAATTGAAGAAGATGACGATGATGCACTCTGGTGGAAATTTTAGAAACTATAAAAAGATAACAAAAAAAACAAACAAAAGAAAAAGGGTTTTTAAAAATGTGAGATCGATGTAATCAAAAGAAATAAAATGTATGAGTTTAAAAAAAAGAAAGAGAGAGAGAGAGAGAGAAAAAAGAGAGAAAAATAAAAAGGTATAAAAATAGAAAAGAAGAAGAGGTAAAAGAAATAGAAATAGAAGTAGAAAATAGTTTCTTATCTACGGAATAAACTAGCAACGCGCATTTTAGAAAATTTGTTTCTTCGATAATCCGCCATTAGGAAAGTCAACGCGACGCACTTATCACTACACGAGCTATAATATATATGTATGTGTGTGTATACGCGCGTGGTAAATATAGAAAGAAATAGAGATAGTTTTACAAATTAGTAGTACAATTGACAAATAACGTAAAGAAAATAGAAAAAATATATGTAATAAAAAAACAAGAAGAGAATAAAATAAAAATAAATAAACTATTACTACGAGCGCCGGCGTGTGTTTGTCCATCGATTAAACACATTTTACTTTCCACGCGCCATACGTTTCACAAAACACAAACACACACAACTTAACGCGCACACACGTAGAGAGAAGTAGAAGAAGAAATAAATGCATAACTTAAAACGACAATGTGACGTTGTCCGTTCTTTTTACCTCGAGAAATATTATTCATGAGAAAACATCATTCCATATATATTATTATTTCGTCTAATTATTATAAAAATGATTAGAAAATAGAAGGGAAGAGGGAAAATGAATTGAAATTAAATGAAATCGAATAAAGTGAATTCTATCATATTCGGAAAAGTTCGGGGAAATGTAAGCAAGTAATTGGTCGAAGGAGTTCGTTCGGTTGGACTCGATCGACCAATCAACGGCCGCTCTCTACGCCGATTTTTCTCACGCAAATGGCCGATCGCGTTACGCGCCGATACTACTAAGTAAGTATATATATATATATATATAAGTAAATAAGTACTATGACCGAACTAATGAGGTATACGTAATACATATGTAAATATACATAATAAGTATTTTTGAACACTTAGCTAAATGTGTTTTATCTTATTAAAACAAATAAAACAAACAAATGAATAAAAATAAATTTAAATTCAAAGAATTTCATTCAATAAAATTTAGTAATAAATACATAAATAAATAGAGAAAGAAAAGATATATATATATATATATATATATATATAAATAAAAAAAAAGAGAGAGAGAAGCATACGTAGAAAGTAAAGAAAATAGAAAAGAAAAGAAAAATCACAAATAAAAAAGAGAAAGATAGATAGAAGGAGGAATATATATCGAAAAACATTGGTGTTCGTTCGAGAGGGAAGCGGCACGCCATGCTTGTCGTTCCTCGCGTCTCGTTGGCACAGTGAAAAAAAAGAGAAAGAAATAGAAAACAGATATTACAGATGGAAAAAAATACAAGAGAAAGAGAGAGAGATAGAGAGAGAAAATCTCATGTCGGTTAGCAGCAGCTAGGAGACGCTTTGTCGGCGCTCGCTCTTCGAGACCGACCGTGAAGCCACGCGGTCAGAAGCGGCGAACTAGTCACGAGAAAACACTGTGCTTTGGTTCTTTGCATTCTCCAAAGTTAAAGTTGAGGATAAAAGACAGAAAGAGAGAAAGCTAGAATCTTGTTGAGAGACCATGCTCTTGTTTCTCTATAATAACAAGATGATTACTATGATGACAATTATGAAAACAACAAC
Organism: Polistes dominula; assembly: GCF_001465965.1. The sequence continues at coordinate 784,069 of NW_015148985.1, forward strand.
GATGACGATGATCACGATATGATGATGATGATGATGATGATAGTGATGGTGGTGATGGTATTGATGATGAAGTTGATGATAATGATGATGACGATGACGATGATGATGACGATGACGATGATGATGACGTTGACGATGACGACGACGAAGACGATAATATGATGATGATGATGATGATGATGATGATGATGATGATGATGATGATGATGATGATCATTGCAATATCACTACAATGACGACGAAGACGAGAATATTCGTATATAACTCTATCTTTCTTTTTCTTTCCTACCAAACATCTACTATATCTGTTTTTCACACGTAAATCTCTCCTCGAAATTACACGCACATATCATCATTGTGATCATCATGATCATCATGATCATAAAGAAACACATAGTATATCGTGAACAAGACCATGTTTCTATTTGATTATCTTTCTATTTCTATTTTACACGCTTTAGGTTAAACACATTTGGTAAATATATATGAAAAAGAAAAAGAAAAGAAAGGAAGCAACGTAAGGCACGCAACGCAACGCAACGTAGCGCAGCACAATGCAACGCAACGCGCAATAAAATAAATATGTAGTTTATTAAATTCGGCTTACGTCGGCAGGTTTTCTGCCCCGCTTCTCAAGATGAATCCGCTTTTCCATGACCGGTAGATCCTCTTCTCTTTAATAAATTTCCTTAACACCAGCTCTCTCTCACTGCACCTTCTCTTTCCTGCGTCGCAACAACTACCCGCAACCTTGCTTTCAAACCGGGAATATGACGGACGGACATCCACGGTCGGTCACTACCACTCGGACAGAGCTACCAGAGTTACTGTGGAGCCAACCCAACGGCGGTTCGATTCTGTGCCCTAGGCCCCTATACTTCTCTTCCACTCTTTCTTTCTTTCTATCTTTCTATCTATCTATCTATCTATCTATCTATCTATCTATCTATCTATTTCTCTTTCTTTCCTTCCTTTCTTCTTTCTCTATCTATCTTATTCTCCCTTCTCACCCTCTCTTATTCTTTCGGCCTAACATTATCTCTTTTCATCGAAACTCTGTCTCCTTTTTACTCTTAAGTACGGAGTAATACTGGTCCCCCACGCGACACCAGCCGACAAGGTGGGAAACGAACACATGCTGGAACTACTTTCAAAACCACCAATCACCTATCTCTGTTCTCGTGCCCCCCTGATTGACGCGACGCCTAGCAACACAATTCACGTACTTTCAAATTCTCTATATTTCCTTTTCTCATTTGGCGCACTTTTTGAATTCTCTTATTGTTATTTATCTAATCTTATTTTGTTTTCGAACTTTGAACAACAATTCATCGAACCTTACGATTTATGATACGAATATTAATGTGATTATATTATTTGTCTTTTCTTTTTTCTTATTTTTTCATATAACTATCTTTTCGAATATAATTTCAATCGAATTCAATTTTATTTCAAATTTTCGATCGAATGACATAATCGTTCTGATCCATTGCGGTCTATAATCATAATTTTTATTTTTTTTATATTTTTTTCTCTAATCAATAAATGTAATCAATAAAATGTAAATTTGATCTGTAAAAATTTGTCGATCAAGGATTATTGTAGGAAATGTTGAGGGGAAAAAAGTAAATAAATCTATCGAACGTTATCCTTTGATTTTGATTTGAAATATTAGCAATTCCTACGTCCCTGTGTATACGCAGTTGATTCCTCACGAAGGGTTGAGAGATCAATATGCGCTCATTGATTGCACCGATAGCTCTACTGCGTCGGCTTCGTTGTTACCTTCTTTCTTAACCGTTAGATACGAAATACCTACTTACCTATCTACTATTTTACATCCTAACATACATTTCCATCTGATTTACATCGTAAATATTTTCGATATTAATTTGACTATTTTAGTTCCTAAAAAAACAGTAATCATCTTGTTTTTTTCTTTCAAATTATCAAATGCATTCGAAAAATTAATTGAAATACAAATTGTTTTCTACGTTATTGTCATAAGATAGGATTATCTTTTGTTTGTTTATTTATTCTGTTTGTTTTTTGTGAAACAATATACCATTGTCGGTAATAAATTTCCATAAGTTTCTAACCTCTAATTTTTAAACTCGTTTATGTCTTTGAAACGGATTAGTAGAACTAAAAGGGTATTCGAACATTTGTAAGTATTCATCTTGTCGATATAATGTATATGCATTATGTTATCTATAAGATATATTATTTTAGGATGATATCTAACGATAAGATTGAATTATATGAAATTTTTCATATTTAATATGAATTTAATATATATTAATATCGAATTAAGATAAAACGTTAGTTTATTAATGGTTATATTTTGAAATAAGATTGTTAATTGACCTTACACTGAAACGTAGTATTGTATGACTAACTGTAAAAATAGATTCTCGTTGATTAATCGTCATCTTTCTTAAGATTTATCAACTTGGGCACTGCTATTTCAAGTGCATTATAGGATTTCAAATTTAAAGATAAAACAATAATATTTTTTGAAATCGATTTAACTGAAATTCTAAAATTTGGATTAACTAAATAAATAAATGGAAACTCTATTTTATTTTGTAAAAAAATATTGTGCATTTATGCATATACAAATTTATTGTAAATATTTGTATATCGTGTAAAAAATAAATCAAACGATTGGATTTAACTTACAAAATATCAACAATTTTAGGAAAAAAACTTCAATTCATTTTATCTCATACATTAAATCGTTAAATAGTTTGAAGAAAATGAAATTAATATTTTTCATTTAACGTTAAAGATTTAATTTTGTATTTTTGTCGTATCACAAATTGAATCTTTTCTTCTTGTTTTAAAAATGAATTACAACGCTAAAATGGAGTATAAATGATTATAATCTAATTACTTTTATCAACTAAAAATTATTTTATATTAATACAGCAAACAGTATATTTCTAAACTCATTAACTTTAAATGAATATTATTTACAATACCGTGTTTCGAAAGATCTTGTTTGCCAAAAAAAAAAAAATATAAACGATAATGTATGTAATAAAATATATATACAAAAAAAAAAAAAGAAAAGAAAAGATTATTTACAAATGTACGATTATGCTTACACATACATAAATCATTAACTTATACAATAGTAATTATATTACTTAATAAAATAAACGCTTGAGATAATCGTAGTTTGACGACGATGAAAAAAATTCGAAAATTTGTATATATTTATTATTTACATTACATTATTTAATTGTGAGCTCTTCAATGATTTATTTTTTAAATAAATTCTTTACATAAGTACTGACGGATGATTCCAATAAAATTATGAAGTGAAATAAAATTTAAAAGAAAAAAAAATGAAAAGAAAATTAAAAGAAGAAGAAGAAAAAAAGAAATTTATAGATAAAAAGTTCAATTAAATTACATAAGTAAAATCTTTGATTTTGTACATCGTCTCATAATGCATTGTATGCATTACGTAAAAAAAAAAAAAAGAAAAGAGAGGATTAAACGCGTTCGAAATTTTAAATTTGACTAAAAATCTGGATTAATGTTTGTCATTGTCTATTTACTAAGGTCTCCGAACTTAAACCAGTAATATGATCAGTAAGAAATTTTTTACGTTTAATATACTGTGAAGGCGCTGCTCTTATTTGTATATGACAAACAGTGTTGGTTTTGTCATCCTGAACAATGCTCTTTAAATTTGTCTTCTTACCTAAGACGTTAGATTCCAAAGAGGAATTTTTTCGTTTGTGATGATGATAATGATAATGATGATGAGGATTATTTATTTCTTGTTTCACTGGTGCAAAAAACGAGCGAGTTTTACGTGGTTGGTAATCTGGTGTTGCTTGCATCCTTTCTAACGCTGTACGCAAAGGTAACAAACCAACCGCAAACGGGATTTCACCGTTTGGTCTGTAATCGGTTAAATCCATGATACCACTGCTATGTTCCATGATATCCGACATATCACCCCATAAAGCTCGATTGATTTGACCTACATTGTTTTGTTGGAAACCAGACGACAATTCCATGGAAATGTTCATCTTATCTATGTTGTCATCGACCGTCGTCATTTCGCACTTAACTTTGTTACTCGTTTTAGATTTTGAATCGGATTTATTAATGGTCTTCTTGATTTGAGTTTTGGAAGAATTTTTGGTAGCATGTAGATTGTTCAAACATTTTCTATTGTCTCGTGTAATGTTATTGACGTTTTGATCCATTGCTTTTCGACCACTTTTCTTTATCTTACGTTTTCTTTTAGAAAAAGATTCCATTTTGCTGGGAATATTAGTTTTATCTAAAAGTTTCTTGGTTACTATAGATTTTTTTAATGTTATAGCATTGTTGGTTAAATCTTCACTTTCTTGTTGGTTCAATCTAACGCTTCTCCTAAGAACCGGTTTTTCTATTTGTTGTACTTTGTCGTTTATGACTTGAAAATTAAAATCTTGTTTATTAACATTATTTTTACTTATATTAAAGATATTAGTATTTTCATTAAAATCCTTACATTTCATTAAAGATCGTTGCTCATTTATCATACCTTCTGCCACAGATTGCATATATTCACTATCTAAACCAAAAAGATATTCAGCACATTCCATATCCAGGGGTGTTAATAGTGTAACCGGTATACTATTACTAGACTGCACATCCGATAAATCAATAGAATTAGTAGAAGATACCGCATTGGTATCATTTGGTACCAAATTGTTTAGGTGTGTTAATTCATCCTTTGTATTGATCACTGGTTTTCGCTTTTTATGTGTATAAACTTTGATACATTTACCTATTTTATCAGGCGTATTATCGATCACATTTTGTGCGACATCTAATTTAATATCTTGGGCACACTGCGGCAAGGTTGCTGAATATTTCTTAGATACTGTTAAATCTAAAACATCACAGCACTGTTCATATAATAAAGGTTTAACTTCTATATCTTTATCTAAAGTTTCATCATTTATCTTAACATTATTCATTTTTATATAATTATTTAATCTTTCCTTATCGTGTATTGATTTATTATACGATTCGTCTTGAATATTTTCTTTATGATCTTTCATTAATACATTTTCTATTAAAGAAGGTTCTACTGTTTCTTTACTTAAATCTAAAATTTCCTCATTTGTTTTCATATTACTCATCTTTTTATGATAATTCTCTAAACTTTCTTTGTCGTTTATTAATATAGCACACAACTTATCTTGTGTATTTTCTTTAAAACCTTCCGTTAATAAAGTATTCGTAGTATTATTCTGTTGTATGTTGTTATTTTCGCTATCGTACGAATCTTCGTATAACTCGTGTTTAAAAGTATTATCAAAATTATATTTTGTACTAGTTAGATCATTTTTTGCGTTAACGTAACAATGTTTTTCAACGTTATTATTATTATTATTATTATTATTATTATTAATATATGATTCGTTATCACTTTTATGCAATTGAGTTACACTTTCAGTAGTGCTGCTATAATTTTGTGTTTTCATTACCGTGTCTATTATACATGCCAACTCCTTTATCTAGATAAATRAAAAAAAAAAAAAAAAAAAAAAAAA
>NW_015148985.1:789643-837485 GCF_001465965.1 Polistes dominula
GTWRATMTYRGTAAAATAAATAAGACATAAATATATTATTTATGAACGGTTGACACGAATCTTGATTTTTCATTTTTTAAACGAAAATATGGTAAACATAAATCAACGTTATTCAAAAAGATTAAAACATTTAGATTTATAACCCAGCTATAATTTTTAACTCATAAGATTTAAGATTAATAACTACCATATTAAAAATTATTATTAGCTTAATCAATAATTTTGCACTAATCAATTTTTAATCAAATATTTACAATAATTTAAATAGTATCATATTTTATTGTGTATTTATATTTCACATATAAATCACAAATGCATGGGAATCAAGATTCAATCAACAATTCACAATATATTAATTAATTTAAATAAATAAAACTATTTACTTTAAAAAGTTTTGAGGCAGTTAACAAGGATGGCAAATTTTCATGAGATATAGTCGTTCCTCCTCGATACATAAATTCCACCATCGCCTTCAATACTTTAAAACTTAAATCTCTGAGTAAGATTATAGGTTCATGTCCCAGGTCTTGTTGCAGGATTTCCTATAGTATAAAATAAATAATGTTTTAATAGCAATAATCATTTACAATTATTTTAAACAAATAAGGATTATTATTTGACTATAAATATTATAGAAAAATTATTCATGAATATATTATAATTTCTCGCATATATCATTTTAATCCCTTACACTATAATTTAACACACATGCCAAAAAGTCTATGCTATATTTCGTGCTACTTTTTATGTTTGGTCTGTAAGATTGATTCACTATGATTAGGATTCGTGTTTGGGTCACAAAGTATATTAAGAAGAATCTCATGCGTTGTTATAGTGCAAGAGGTTAATGATTCATCTTTTACGTTGATATATATATGCAACTTAATATTATTTAATTTAATTATATGATACGTTAATATTTTTATATTTGAATGAAATACCCATAGATAGATTGACGATAATAAATTCTCTGTACGAAATAAAAGTTATCCGAAATCCTAGAAATGATTGTTTTATTATAATTTCTACTATCCTATACAACACAAAAAGAAATTTGTTTAAACGTGTGTATATATATACACATATATATATTATTTGACGATAGAGAAAGAACTTCATGCAAGTTGTGCTTGAATATTTACATCTAATCGATATTATATCGATAAATAAAATATAAAACATGTGCACGAACACCCTTAAATAAAAACGCATACTTTGATATGTACGTTTGTCGATTATATCCCTAATTTATGTAAGTTGGTTACTTAATACCTTTCAAAGGAACTGCTGTTCTTCAAAAATGTGAAAAGTATGCCCCACCAAACTCAGTTTCCTCAAATGTTTGTAAAGAAAAATAAATTTCCAATAGACAGGGCTTTCTTTAGTTTATATATGAATTTTCTATAACCCCTGTAAAATTGGTCTACCGTAAATATTTCTGCACATATTCTAACGTCGCAGTAAAGAGAGACAGAGAGATAAAGATAGAGAGAAGAAGAGAGTATATATATCTGCGTTCTTATAAAAATATATTTTATCTTCATAAGAACTTTATATACTGAATATGTTTGAACATATATATATATATATATATGGATGTGCATATATTTGGTCCTTTTATACATCAAAATCCCATGGTCGGTTGCAATGAAACATTACTGGTTTGCTCAAAATAATATGAACTGAAATTCATATAAATTTTACATAAATACAGAAAGAATTTTGTATATACAAAATGTGAGAAAAAACGTACAAATTTTTGTCAACTTGTTTATAAATAATGAATGAAGATAATGCAATCGATTACACGGATAAAAGAATATACTTTGAAGAAAGAATTGATGCGATAATGATCATAATATTTAAAAGCGCATTAATGTTAATACGCATGCGAAGCTAATTCAAGTTCCTACCTAATTTTACTACATAACTTAATATCTTTCTTTTTTGTTTGCATTTATAAACATATACCATTAAAAGAATATATATATATTTTTGTTAATAGATCAACAATTAAACTTCTGAAATATGAATTACTTCTTACAATTGTAAAGATATTATTAGATAAGGTTATGAAACTCAGAAATCAAACGAGACAAGATATTATATAGAATACATTAAAAATTCTATGAAATAATAATTGTATCGATTTACCTCAAAGTACGTGCTATTGGAAGCTAAAACCACTTTATGAACACGAAGCTTTTGATCTTCACACACAAGAGTAACGTCTACGAGTGCCTGACTTGCCAATAATCCATTGAATCTTTCGGTTACATATCCTGCATGGCCTGACCATTCCAGGACACAATTATTAGGATTTTCAACCATGATTACAACTATGAAGAGAAATTTATTTTTATTAATTTTTTATTTGTTCACAATAATAAATTAGAAAATGTATTAAAATAATTGTTAACCTCACTTACCTATTAAAATTATTTAATATGAATATCAATCAAAATGTTGATTTCCCTCTGTCTCGTATAGATTGAAAAAAACCACGAAATTGTTTGATGAGACGTATGTGATCGACTAAATTCGTTGCATTCCAATATGTCTCACTTATACATTTTTTAACGATATTCATTAAACAATGCTGAGCTAAATTACTTTCTAGGTTTATTACTTTACAAAACATTGGTTTTACGAATGCACGAGAAAATGCTTATCTTATTTGTTGCAGTCTTCTAATCAAAATTTAGCCATCTTAATTCGTATTATTACATACGCTATTATAAACATGCATTAGCGATATACATGATACGAAATAGAATCGATTATTTGAATCGAGATGTAATCCAGAAATTTCTGTATTCAATTTAAATATTATAATGGAAAATGATAAATATATTATTATTATTATTGACATATTAATAATAAAATAATATATATATATATATATATATATATATATATATATAATTTCATTTTTATTTATATTTTAATATTATAAATAATAAAACAATAATTACTATTTTTATGATTCGAGAAGACTAGTGAAAGTGTGACGACCAATCACAGCGTTCGATTAATCGAACCTAGTTTATTGTTCGATACATGAATATTCTGCCTTAACCTTACTTCTTAAGAACATTTAGTATATTTATAGTTGAATTTTACGTTTCTCAATTTAACAATCACGTTATGTATATATTAAAACGTCATTAAATTAAAACTAAACGCGGGCTTCCTGTAAACCTCGATGTATTCGAATTACTGACAATTATCTTTTCCGGTAGAATAAAGTATCAAGTGTCAAAGGAGACATCAAATATACGAAGGAGGTTGGTACATTTTTTTCCTTTAACAATATTAAATACTAATGTATTTCTTTTTATTTTCGTATATGTTATTCTTTAACTTTTCATATTTATTTTATACATTTTGTAATGAATCAGCATGTTATCATTGATAAATAAAAATTATTCTCAGCGTAATCATAAATTGGATTTATTTTCTTCTTAATAAATTTGCACGATCAACAGATGGTATAAAATTGCTTATAATTATTAGTTTTCTTTTCTTCTTGTTCTGTGAATTTCGTCACGGGGAATTCCTGTTTTATATTGATGCAATTTCATATCTATGTATTTTTAAAATTTTTTTTTTCCCTCTCCTTCTCATTATCTGTCAGTGTTATTTCTATTACGATGATCTGAAAAGAGCCACGACTCCAGTATACGACGTCAACGCCAACAAATTAGTTATCACGTGTAATATTTTCTTTAGCTTGATAATACTTTATCTTGAAAAAAAAAAATAGATCTGAATATTTTTTGTCCTTATGCTTATCTCTATTTTAAATATTGAGATTATCTTGTCTGAAACGTATATCTATACAGAAATTTCTAGTGTGATTTAGATAAGGCAAGTATAAATATATACACCCACTTGTATGTTTCCTATTATTATAACAAGTGGATATACTTGTGATTATTTAAATAAGAAAATATTTTATTGCAATTTTTGTGCTAAATTATTTATCACTTTAAAAATTCTACTTTGATTCATACATGAGTATATTTATCTAAATATGAATTTATTTATATATTAGATTATTGTGTGTATATTTATTTTAATTTTGTTTTATTTATTTATAGGAAATATGGATTGGTTTTTAAGTATTTTCATATGTGGTCTGTTGGTGCAAGTGATCGTTGCACCTCCGGTGACCAAAGACAAGGCTAATGAAGATCATAAGGAGAAAGAAAGTCAGGTAAGAAAAATAAAATGATAATAAATATGACAATATAGCAGTTTAGAATATATATAATTAAATAGGAGGATATCCTGTAACTGGTGGTACAAAGAAGTAGGAAATGATTCTACATAAAAATCTAAGTTGATAATATAAAGTGAAATTTGTCTGTAGAAAGCTGGTTTTGAGGAAAGTAAATTGTAAAATTTAAATTTAGTATGTGTGCACTTGATTCATTTTCAGCTTGATAGATTTAACTACAGTACTTGCTTGTATCACTGCTTACAGGACACCTTGTATATTTAATATTATTAAAAATGTCTATGGGGGTTTTTATTCGTAGCCAGAGATGGAATATCATAGATACTTGAAGGAAGTCGTGGATGCCTTAGACAGTGATCCAGATTTTCGTGCAAAACTTGAGAAAGCCAATGAGGAGGATATACGTGTAAGTAATTTATAATGATTGATTTGAATGCATGAATTATTTTAATTTATATATTTATACATTATATATCAGACAGGAAAAATAGCTCACGAATTAGAATTTGTGAATCATAGAGTAAGAACTAAATTGGATGAATTGAAACGAGAAGAATTGGAACGTTTAAGGCATCTTGCAATAAAGGAGAGTCATTTGAACAATGGTATAGATCTTAAACATTTAAAGATAGCCGAACATTTAGATCATACTAATTCACGCTCGTTTGAAATCAACGATTTGAAGAAACTAATAGCTAAGGTTTGTTGTATAACACCATAGATTTGATTTATTGATATATCGTGATACACAACAACATTTCTTAAACGTTCGGTTATTTATTTTAGACGACAGAAGATTTAGAGGAAGCTGACAGACGTAGACGTGAACAATTTAAGGAATATGAAATGCAAAAGAAATTCAATGAAGAGCAAAAATTAAAGGGTAATATTCGTTTATTTTTTGTTACTATCAAATTTGTAAAATTATACATATTCATGTAAATTCTTATATTTGTAGGTATGAACGAGCAAGAAAAAGAACAGTATATGAAACATATTCAAGAATTAAAAGAGAAAAGCAAAAAGCATGCTCCTGTAAGTTTTTTATAATAATATAACGATACGAGATAGAATTAGTCATGTTGTTACAAATACGATTATTACCAGATACACCATCCAGGTAGTAAGGGTCAGTTAGAAGATGTATGGACCGAGCAAGACGATATGAATAGCGAAGATTTTGATCTTAAAAAATTCTTTTATGTTCATGGTAAGTAAAAATGTTCGAATTATATTTATAAATTAATCTGAATAATACACAGGTGCATATTTTTATCATTTTATTACTTTTCAGACGTTGATAATAGTGGTTTTTGGGATCAGAACGAAGTAAAGGCTTTATTTTTAAAAGATTTGGATAAATTGTATGGCAAAGATGCGCCGATAACTGATCCTCTTGAAAAGGAAGAAGAAATGGAAAGAATGAGAGAGCATGTATTTAATGAAGCTGATCTTAACAAGGATGGTCTCATAAGGTAATATTTATATTAAGTTTATTTAAACTTACAATATATGTGCTATATATATTTAAATAATCAATGTTGTTCCTTTCACAGCTATTCAGAGTTTTTGGAACAAGCCAAGAAACCAGATTTCCAAGAAGATCCAGGATGGGAAACATTGGGCGAACAAGAAATTTTTACTAAAGAAGAATACGAGGCTTATAACAAACGTGTGCAAGAAATGGTAAGTGAACGATAACTTAAATAAGATTTTTATTACAAATTAAACTTACTGACTTTTTCTCGCATGAAAGATTAATACTTAATGCAAATTACTTAAAAAATAATTTTCTTTTGAATATTGGAGATGCAATTGGAATGTTCTTTGTTTTTCTCACTTCAATTTTTTACATGTTTCTCTTCTATTTACACGAACACAATTTATTTTGTTCAGTTGTTATTTGTAGTATTTAGAAAAATTAATATAGCTTGCATACACACGCATGTTTTGGTTTTGTTACCAGCTACAAAAGGAGCATGGTAATGCACCTCTACACGATCAACAGGTGAGCTCTCCACTCATCCTTGATTTACTAGTAAAATGCATTAAGTCCTTTTGAAATAAAATAAATAGTTTTATTTTTGAATGAAACGAGAATATAAATTTATTTTCTTTTAGTACCCACCACAACATGTACCCGTATTGCAACAACAAGTTGACAGCAATCAAGTTAATCAACAACAGTATCAATATCAAGGACAACCGGTTCAACAGCAGTATAATCCGCAACAAATTCCAGTACAACAACAAAATTACCAAGGCCAAGTACCAATCCAACAACAACAACAACCTCATTATCAACAAATGCAACAACAGCATTTGGATCCTCATCAATATCAAGGACAGATGCCTCAAAATGGACACATTCATGGGCAGGTACAATCTAATCAGATTCCAATACAACATCAACAAATACAGCAAGCGCAGCAAATCCAACAACAACAGCAATATCAGCCACAGCAGCAACAACAGCATAATAATCAAATTCCACAGCAACAGCAACAGCAACAACAAAATATTCAAAATACGATATCGCAGCAGCAACATGTTCAAAATCAAATACCATCGGTCCCGGAACAAAACAAGGAGAATCCTGTGGTACAACAAAGTCTACCATCGGCTGCCAATTCCGCACAACAAATTCAACCAAATAGCATAAACAATGCTGGAAAAGCTTAATCTATATATACATATGTAAAATACAAGACGTTTTGGCTATATACTTGAATGACTTCAGTATTAATCAGAGATTTTTCAAGATCGTCTTTTAGTTTGACAACTAAAAAAAGAACAAAAAAAAAAAAAAGAAAAAAGATATTGCAATTTTACAAATATAACAAAAGTATTTTACTAATTTGTTGATATTTATTAGTTATTGTTAAAAAACATTTACGTTTTTAAAATGAGACTTGTAAAAATGTTTATGTTTTATCGTTAAGATAAAATTAAAAAAAAAAAATTGAATGTTTTATTTAATTAGATTACTGGGTATAAAAGCAATTTTGTTTTAAGCATAAAAGAAATATAATATCTTTTCTTTCATCTTATTATTTTTCAATAAATAATATCTGCATAATTCCTATCTCGTTGTTCTATTGACTTTCGAACGCTTGACCTATACTACTTAAACGTCCGATCATATTCTCTTGCATTACTTAAACTTCTGACCTTCTACGAGTAATTTACTTGTACTACTTAATGTCTGACCGTATATACTGGCGCCAGAGATCCGTACTACTTAAATGTTTGAACATACACGAGTGTGATCGACTCTTACTACTGAACATCCCTATGACCTAGAATTCAATTTTTCATGAGAAGAATTACCATTTTTTTTCTGTCGCATAAATGTGTCAGTACCTACCTGCGATATATATTTTTGGATAATCGTACCAATCTCTTTTTACTGTTATAATATTTTTATAATTCTTTTCCTTTTTCCAAAAATTCCAAATCGCTGGTAAAAAAAAAAAAAACAAATAATTCTTTTTTAACACAGAGATAAATCCAAAAGATTTTAAGTGATACAAAAAATTAATTATACATTTGAGGTTTTTTAGAATTTTAATTAGGTGTTTGAAATTTTAAGATTATAGTTTTGTAATTGGAAAAAATATAATTGATTTTTAAAATCAACTAAGTTTCTGTTAAGAAATTTTTCAAGGATATTTTCATAAACTTATGTAGTCATGTTGAAAAAAATAAAATAATAATAACAATAATAATAATAATAATAATAATAATAATAATAATAATAATAATAATAATAATAATAAAATAAAGAGTGCATAGGGAAATGATAATTATCTATCGAAAAGTTCATTATTTTTAATTTATCGTTACGAAATTTACAATGGTAATAATAATTATTATTCACAAGCGCATGCTTTGTATTTTTTTTCTTTGGTTTTTTTTTTTTTTTTACTATAACTCGGTTCACGAATATTTTATTTCTTATATTTTATAATAACTTCGATTGATTTTGTTTACAACACTGAATAATATATATATATATATATAAATAAAGTGTGGTGTATATTACAATATCGTCATCATTATTATTTAACTGCATATAAAAACATACAAAAGAGATTTTAATAAACTAATCATCGAGTATAATAATCTCGTTGGTAATTCAATTCTTTCAAACGTTGTTTTTTTTCTTACGCGGATGAACATATTTATTTTTTTGTTTAAATCTTATTTCTTTTCAGTACTTTCACATTTTCTACATTTATATTATTTATTAGTTTATTTCATTTTTTTTTTTTTTTTTTAATTTATTACCACATATGCGTTTCCAGCGTTGACGAATTATTTTTCGTTTATTTTACATATGCATCTTTTAAACTTAAAATCACACGACGGATCATCCGAGCTCTCCGCACGCGAATAATTTATCGAAATAAAAAATAAAAATAGAAATAGAAAAAAAGAGAAGTGAGAATAATCAGATAACACAAGTTATTTCAGAATGATGAAATAACGAAGAAAAGAAAATAGATAAAAGTGATAATAGATGTATTATATACGAAAGTTTTAGAATAATGAGATAAATAAAACTAAATATCAGTACTTTCGTTTTTTTTTTTTTTGGTAATGGTTGTTAATTAAACGTGCCAAAAAATTAAGATATTCGAAAATATTGTCTAGTAATTTGATATGTCAAACAAAATAATATCATTGTGTTCTAATTAAAATATTATTAAAATAAAATGTCACACATCATACATTGCAAATAGAAAAAAAGAAATGAATTTTATTCGTTTTGTATTTTTGAATTTCATTTTTAATTTGTTTTAAGGAAAATAAAAATAAACGAGATAACAACGAATGGACTAGTTTATCACGTATGGCAATCGTCGAAATTTAATATACGTTTAAAATGATAAGAAAGTTTAGCAGGATATAAGAGGAGTATATGAAAATAAAAATTAAAATGATAATTTAACGCTTTCATATACGTAAACTCACTTTTGCAAATTTAAATTTAACCAAACCGAGTTACTCTGCAACGACATATGCCAATTTTTAATTAAATTGTTTTTATCTTTTTTTTTGTTTTATATTATATTAAAATTTGTTTCTTTTTTCTACTTTTACATTAACTCGCTTTTCAAATAAAAATAAATTCAATGTAAATGAAATATATTTCAAAGTGTTCACCCCGTACATTTGTAATTCTAATGAAATCATTAAAAAAAAAAAAATTAACAGCAATGGAAAATTAATTAAAACGATTAAAAAAGATATATGAATTTTATAACAAAAAAAAAAAAAATAATCGTTTACGAATACATTTATTTGTTATAAAAAATTATTTGGAAAATATCTGAACGCGAATGAACAAATTTATTTGGATGAAAAAAAAAAAAATAATAAAAATAAAAGTATTCCGATAGAATTTATATACACGATCGTTGATAATAATTTTTTTTAACAGACAACAAATCTGAATCTTGTACGAATATTAGAAAAACTATAGCGAAACAAATATTGACAATTAATAAGAGCATCCTTTATACGATGCAAATATTTGCGTTAAACGAACGAAAGAGGATCATGTTACTTGGCTAACACTTAAAAACGTGTATGTGTTCAATATTTAATTAGAATTCAAAATACAAATGAGGAAGAATATATAAGTAAATAGAAAATATGTGAAAAGAGGAAGGAGGGATGATCGCAAACGATGAAATTTGTTGAGGAATTAGAGCGAAATTCAAACTTCTTGGTTGTTTAATAATTTTCTATTTGTTTTATCGTTTACGTGCGAATTTAAGGACGGATTTCAAAACGTAAGGCTCGTAAACGATAAAACGTATATTATTGTTATTATTATTATTTTTTTTTTTTGCAAATTTCTTCCTAATTTTCTTCACTCATAGTCAAATTCATAATGACGATCGTATACGTGAATTCATATATTTAATTAACAGTTTCCGATAGAACAAGTATAATTGTGAATCATTTCATGCATAAAGAACGTACCATTTTACCGATGCAAATTAAATGAAAGATTTATTGAAATGTTTCGTTATTAATTTCCCTATTAATTAGTCATTTTTTAATTAACATAACATTATTTACTTAAAAACTGTTAATTGAACAAGAATTAAAAAGAATTCTATCGGATATTGGGAAAATTGTGTTAAGAAATAATAAGAATAATATTATTTGACATTTGTAATTTTTTTTTTTTTTTTTTTTTTAAAGAATTTCGCTCTTACATATGAAATATATCTAACATTGTATTTTTTTATTGATGCACTTCTGCATCATGGCACCGAAAATAGATCATATCTCTTTTCGGTGCAACATATGTAATATGTATATATATATATATATATGCTAGCGAGTATGTGATGAGTGTATGAAACGATAATAAAATAAAAAGAAAAGAGGATGGGATCAAAAGTTCCTACGTTAACGAAAAATTTTTAGAAAATTTTTCAAATCTTATTCCTTTTTTTTCTTCTCATTATTTTTTTTATGTTAATTTAATTTTGTCAAATGATAAAATTGATATTTATGAAATAACAAGAGTTTACACTTAGAAATTTGAATAATTTAAAAACGTAGTACTAATTGATTTTTAAAATTATCTAAAAATATCTTTTAGTTAGTTTAGGAATTTTTGGCCCTAATTGTAAAAGATGAAACGAAATGAAGAGATAGAAGAAGAAAAAGAAGAAGAAGAAGAAGAAGAAGAATTGATATGTTTTATATACTTCATACATATACGCATGTATTATATTTACATACAAAGATGAGATTCGTGTAAAGGAGCTTCGAAAAAGCCGGAAACGCATCCGCCAACGCAAAACTCACAATTATTGCTTTTTTTTCATCGCTCTTCCGTTGTTTTTTTACCACCTCTCTCTTTTTTGTTAACAGAGAGATTAATTATATTCATGGTGTCTTATAATCGAAAGTACAAACGAACAGGAGATGATTTTATCGGGTTTGTATGAATTTGATTCAGTTTGAGTTCAATGAATTTCTTTATTTTACTTGAAAATATTTCGATAAAACATTTATTGTGTTATTATATTATTGCAAGTGTTCTCAGTACAATAATATTTATTGTATCCTTTCTATTTTTATGTTTATCGTTCGATATAAGACTTTTATTTTCCAAAGTTTCAATTTCTCATCCTTTTGAGCGCTTGTACCTCCAATTATATGACACCCTTATGTATAAACATACATATATATATACATATTTCGTACATATACATATACATATACATATACATATACATATGTATATACGTAATATTTTGTATTCACTTTTTGGTATATCCGTTTTGAAAATTTTTGATTTTTATTCCTTTTTTATCGACTTAGCTCGTATAATCGGCCGCCATTTTGGGGCTAAATATAATACTGCTCTCTTCACTAGTATTATTTACTATAAAATGTAAAACACACCAGCGATACGAAAAAACTTGTTTATTTTTTTTTTTTTATATTTATATATTTTTATATATTTTATATATTTTTTTTCCCCATCTCTTTTTATTTTTTCGTTTTTTTTTTTGGTTATGTTGTTGTCGTTGAGAGAGGAGAATCTTTTAGTTGAAATTCTCTCTCTCTCTCTCTTTTTTCCCCTCTCGTTTCAGGTTTCTGTGATTTCATCTGTTTCATATTCTTTTTATTTTATTTTTCCTTTTTTTTACATATGGTTTTCGTTCGTTTATTTTGTTTTTTTTATTTATTTTTTTTCCT
This sequence comes from Polistes dominula, assembly GCF_001465965.1. The sequence goes on from NW_015148985.1 coordinate 801,621, forward strand.
AAATAATGTGTGTGTGTGTGTGTGTGTGTATGTGCGTCGATCAATTAAAAGTATATTACATACACAACGAGAAAACTTAAATGGTATTATTTTTAATTGTTTTTTAGGTTTTTTTTTTAATGTTCCTTCTTTTTCTCTCTCTCTCTCTCTCTCTCTCTCACATACACACACTCACTCACTCATACACATTTTTCTTTTTTCCATTCCTCAACAACCACCTTTCACGGCGTCCATTTTTTTTTATTCTTTCCACACGAAAAAATATTCCAATGGCAACAATCATTCGTGACTTCTTCTTTCAGTTCGTTAGCCCATCATTTCTTCGATATATTATTTTTTTTCTCATCTTATTTTTTTTTTCTTTTTTATGAATTTTTTTCTTACCCACAATTCTATCTCTTATTGTTAAGTTTGTGTCTGTGTGTGTGTACTTTTTTTTTATTCTTTCTTTCTTTAATCTTTAGCAAAAAGCGACGACGAATTCCTTAACTGCCTTAACGTAGAGAGACCTCCATTATTACATACATACATACATACAACATATATACTTACATACATACATACAAACATACATACATAAATACATACACACGTACATACTTATATACATACACATACATAATATAAATTCGTATTGAATTAGTTTCACATTTTTAACGATAACGTTGAAATTGGTGTTATTTTCTTTTTATTTTATTATTACAACTATTATTATTATTATTAATATTATTATTACTATTATTATAATTATTATTGATATTATAACATATTGCGCATGATTTTGCATGAACGCGTACAATTCATGCATGCATGCCTGCATGCATAGCACGTATTATAATATATGTATGTATATATCTATGTATGTATGTATGTATGTGCATATATAAATTGATTTATTTATATTTTTTGTTGTATCCTTGTTGATTTAAAAACGTTCGACAGACGGACAGACAGACAGACAGACAGACAGACAAACAGACAGAGAGATATACAAATATATAACAATTAGAATAACCTGAACGATCGTATATGCAGTTAAACAATCGCGAATCGCAAATATTTCTATTAATATTATTATCATTATCATTACCATTATTAATTATTATTATTATTATTATATTATTACTATTATTAATATTATTTATTACAGAGAACGTAAAATATGTGATTTTTATCCTTTTTTTTTTTTTTTTAAATATTTTTTTCGTATATTTTTTATATGGATTCGAAGTTGAAGATGAAGAAAGGGATGGAAAGGAAAGGGGGTGGGGTGTGGGGAGGGCAAGGACGAGAAAGAGAGTGAGGAGGAAAAGGAAGAAGGTTTTTAATGATTGATTTGTATGTTGGGCTCGTTAGCAAAAGGATTGTTCCTTCGTTGGATAACGGCTGTGAATGTTGAGGATGTTGAGGGGGTTCAGGGTTGAGGGTTGGAAGGAGGAGGAAGAGGAGATTAGAGGAAAGTTGAGAGGCAAGAAGCGATTCGACACGAGAATTTTCATTAAGAAGGACTAACGAGGTCTTACTTTCACAATCAAAGGACGAAGAAGAAATCGGTAAGTGTATATGGAAAAACCTCAACCGTATTTTTTATTTTTTATCATTGCATTTTTTTTGGGCTGAGTTTTTCTTTTTTTTTTTCTTCTTTTTTTCCTTTTCTTGTGTTTCTTTTTTTTTTTTTATAAAGTAGAGGAGGAAGAAACGTATTTTCTACATTTACGATCAAATAGAGAGTTTTATAGATGGGGATTTTTTTTTGTTTTTGTTTAATTTAAATTGGGAAATGCAAAGATGGCCGACACGACACGTTTTTTGGTTTTTGACTGCATGTGTTCGACGTACGTACATTTACGTATCTATATGTATGCATGCATGTATGTATATACGTATATACATTTTTATTTTATTTTTTTTTATGTATAATCACCTAAATATATATATATATATATATATATATANATTTTTATTTTATTTTTTTTTATGTATAATCACCTAAATATATATATATATATATATATATATATATATATATATATATATATGTATGTATGTATGTATGCACGTATACGTCTATTATAAAAAATAATAAATATTGCTAAACGTTGACCTTTTTCTTTCTTTTTTATTTTTCTTTTTTTTTTCTATTTCTTCTTTTTTGTAATTTTATTTTTTTATTCATTTCGGTAATGTCCGATCGAAACTCGAGAGGCGTGTGAGTATTTTCCGATTTTTGTCTTTTTTTTTTTTTTTTTAACTTGTGTGAGCGACATTTTAGAATAATTTTATTTAAATAATTTTTTCTATCCTGTTTTTTCTTTTTCTTTATTTTTTTTTTTAAACTTGATATATCCATCTCTCGCATTCCGTTTATATAAATTACTTCGAAACGATTGTAAACATCGACGACATTTTATTTTTTTTCTAATGTCCCTCTTTTCTTTTTTTAATTTTTTATTTTAAACCCTTTTTTCTTTCTCTCTCTCTCTCTCTCTCTCTCTTTCTTTCTCTAACTGAATCACTTACTTGTATTTTTACATGAATTTTCAAAGTTTTACTATTTTTTGTTTTTTTGTTTATTTCTTCATTCTTACAAATAAATTCAATAAATCGTTGAAAGAAAAGTCATGGCCGATAAAAAAGGATTCGTTCGTTACCGATTGTCGGTAATTCATTTTAACAATAAATACAATACTTTTGTTGTTGTTGTCATTATTATGCCTAATATTATATGCCATTTTTTTTTGTTCTTGCCTATTTTTTTTTTTTTTTTTTTTAAATACGATCATCTTTTTTACATTCTTTGATGTTTTCTCATTTTTTTTCCTCCACTTTCGTATGCATTTATTATTGTTGTTGTTGTTTTTCTTTTACAATATTGCTATATCGACGATGGAACATGTTTTTCTTTTTTTTTTTTCTTGTCATACATATTTACCTATATACTTAATTATAAATTTATATATATATATATATATTTACATAATGATAATGATTTCACGAAGAAGTGACACAAGATGGACACAAAACAAAACAATGTACTATAAAGTCATTGATAACGAATAATAATAATATTAACAATGAAAATGTTAATAATAATTATAATAAATATTAATGATAATATATTTAACGAACTTTCGTAATTATAATTATTTGAATAAATTCTTAATCAAATTTTATTTATTCTAAATGTACGCTTATGTTTGTGTACACATATATACACATATATATATATAGATCTTAATTCCTATATATATGTATAAATATGGGTGTATATTATTTATGTAAGGTAAATGCATTACAAATTAATCGGCATCAGTTATAATACATACATATATATCTATATATATATATATATATATGTATATATTATATATATATCTAGATTACGATTTGTTGTTGTTGCGTATTCGTTTTAATAACTAATGATATGTATTCGTTTTGAACTATTAATATTAGTTTAATACGGCCATACTAATCATTGTCCGGAGATCGTTGAAATTGAAGAACCAATTCATTAAAAAAGTTGAAGAGAAACGTTTGAAAAAGAAAGAGAAAAATCAAAGTAACCGAATGACCAATCAGATCCGACCTTTAGTCTGATTCTTCCACCTTTAGATCTTGAATAATGCATTTTCTTATTGGCTGGTCAAAATGCTTTTCTATTTTGATTTCCGATTTATTTGTTTCTTTATTAAATTATAAATTTGATTAATTAAAATTCTTTTTTTCCATTGGCGTAACAATCTGACTTTTTTTTTGGTTATATTTATTATATATAGTGTTCTCCATTTTATTAATCAATCACGATTGTTATATTTGATTAAAGCGGATTAATAAAACCGTGCGCGTTTATAGTCGTCTTTGTCATTCCGATGTAAATTTTTAATAAACACACCGAAGGAGACTTCAGCGTTGTTCTTTGAGCGTTATAATCCTATATTTAAAAGGGGGATAATAAGAAGTGGGTAATCGAGAGCGGGCCGAGAGAGAGAGAGAGAACGGAGAAGAAAGGTCGTTGAAATTTTAATTAAATCACGCCCTCGTTAGGACGTTATTTTTTTTCCTTCCTTTTTCTCTCTCTCTCTCTCTCTCTCTTTATTTTACACAATATAATTTCCAATAAAAATTTTCTAATAAATTTAACCGAAAGTCGAGTAAAGTATATGAAGTTATATATCACTATTCAATATCACGAGAACGTGATTTTTTTTTTTTTGTGAAGTAATTTTTTAAAATCAATTACTATTTTTCCAAAGACATTCTCAACTAAATTGTTTTACTTTTGGTTCGAATTGTGTAATAACTACGATCCTAATTGGAAAGCTAGAATGTTTTACGATAAAGTGTAATTGATATTTCAAATTATAGAAAAAGTTTTGGTTTCAACCCTGTGAAACTTGTACCAATGTTATTGCATTTAAATATTTAAACAAGAACAATAATAAAAAATAAATTGAAATGAATTTGCTGTGTCGTTACTAACTTGGAAACTATTGCATAGAGAAATACAAAATGAGAATAAAAAAAAAAAAAAAAGAAAGAAGAAAGAAATAAAGAGGGAGAAAAAGAGAACAAAAAAAAACCAAGAAAATACATCGAATCAGCGATCGAAATGCCCTCGCCACTTCGACTCCAACGCGGAAGAAAAAAAAAAGCACGTTCGGTAAACGTTTACGCAGCACTCGACACGAAGATTCGTTTTACTTCCACTTAGAGGCATCACTACGATTTCATTTTCAAGTAGTAGTAGAGAAGAAGAGTAGGTAGAAGAAAAGGAAGAGGTAAAAGAAGAAGAAATAGGAGGAAAAAAGAAAGAATAGAAAGAGCATTATAACCTAAACGTATTCAGACACTCCGACAAACAGGAATGAAAAGTTCGCCGATCGAAGTTTTCATTGTTAAACGCAATAAAAGCATTGTAAAACGCATAAAATGGACTTTTACATCAATACAATTCTAAGGAAGTCATTTTTGAATACGCCATTTTCTAGTACGCCATTTTTAAAGACGCCATATTAAATAATTACACTTTTGTCCATCAGATGGCAAAACTAGCTTTTTTCATTTTCTCTTTCTTTTTATCTAAAAGAAATTATCAATTCTCTTTTAATTTTACAAATATACGTTTTAAATTTTTATTAACCAAATGACATTTATTTTATTATTTTTTTTTTAAATGAAATAATATTCGTATCTCTTTGTTTTTTTTTTGTCTTTATTATTCTCCGACATAGTTCGACGATATGTGTGGCTTTTTGAATATAGTTTGTATTTGACTTATTTCGTTCGTTTTAAATTGGAATATGCATAAATAAATACATACACATATTTGTATATTTTTTAATATTATTTATATATATATATATATATATATATATATATATATATATATGTGTGTGTGTGTGTATGTATGTATATATGTATGTATACAATCTCTAGCGAGTCTTATAGGCAATTCTTGATATGTATCGTTTTACAGCGCGACTTATTGCTTACTGTACGTATGTATATACAAACTACGATTTTTCTTAACAATTAATGTCACCTTAATAATTTTTTTAGACGTACGTCTAATATTTACCACCATCACCATTAATTATCATTATTAGTATCATCATTATCATCATCATTATCATTATCATTATCATTATCACCGATACTGGTGTCAATATCAAATACTTTACTAGAGGAAAAACGTTGATACGTATGCACGTATATTTTATACATCTAATTTTTATTTTGTGTCTATTACAAAACATAAAAATAATTACTTTAAATATGGTTACCTCCCTTTTACTTTATCTCTTTCTCTCTCTTTCTTATACGCATACATTCAAACGTGCAACATTTTTTCGATTAAACGATGTTCATTCGATCAACGTTTTTGTGCCTTTTTTGGTAACAGAAAATATAACTCGTAATTTCTTTATTTTAAAAAATGTGTTTTTTTTTTTTAAAGATAATACTCGTAACTTAAGTATATATATTGATATGTTTATGTATATGAATATTTATTTATACAGACTGGGCCAAAAATTACCAAGTGATTTAAGAAACCAATTTATTCCTTTTCGAGATTTTTTTCACTTTTAACACTAAAAGAGTTAATCGGCTTTTAAAATCGTCTAGGAACTTTTGGTCCATAATGCGTTTTACGAAAAGGAGATAATTGTTTATTGCTAAAATAAAAAATAATTATAACTAGATATCATTGTTTTTTTTTTTAAATGGTAATAATAAATATTCATTTAATATCAGCTATTGTTTGGTTCGGTGTAAATTATGATCGTACGACGCAAGAAACATAAGTGTGTATATATGTATATGTATATATATATATATTTTATTGTGGTTCCTGTAAAGTCATTGCATTCTTGTACGTGTTAGTGTATCATCAGATTTAATTTATTTATTTTCGATGCAATGATATTTTATACGTATTATAAGAAGCGAGAAGAACGCGTCGCTTTTTCTTTCTTTTTTGTTTGTTTGTTTATTTTTATTTAATTTACTTTATAATTCGTTTTTTGATCCATTTTTCTAAAAAAGAAATACGATTGACACGATAATTCTTAAACTTTTTCATCAGTTCTGTGCCTATTTCGTACATTTACATTTTTTATTGGTTTCTTTTCTATTTGTTTATATATATGTGCATGTGTGTGTGTGTGTGTATGTGTGTGTGTATGATAAAAATAAATTCACACACATCTGTCGTTTTGAATGTCGCATGTAAATTATATTTAAATATATGTAATATTTTTTGACGACACGCTCCCCCAAAGTTCTTTTTTCATCACGAACCTAACCTTTTCTAAACGATTTTAGTTTTTGTGAGCCCGCCTATTCAGTTTAGAATACAAAATACTACAAAACTAAATAAAAAAAAAAATACAAGCAATGTTGTTGACAATAACTAAATGCTACTATGTTCACCAATTTTCAGTGATGTTAATTTATTCGCGATGCTTCGTCCATTTATTTTATTTGACCGATGTTACCCGCCATTTTGGATTTGAGTTTATTTTCAAAATGGAGCTTAAAATACTTATTGTTTTTTTTCCCTACAATACAACATGTATATGAAGATTATAAGATTAAGATTTGTAATAATGCCATGGTAGACGTACAATTTTGTGTTTAAATTAAAAGAAGAAATAAAAAAAAAAAATATGAACACAAAAAATGGAGGACCAAAAAAAAAAAAAAAAGAAGAAAACTATGTAAACGATGCGATTTTTAAAATTTTACGTACGCGTACTACCTGCACGCGAATGCCGTTCTTTTGCCACATAGTAAAATATTTGATATTTTTTGTCCCTTTTTTTTTTTTATTTTTGTTATTTTTTTTTCTCAGCCCCCTTCCTCGACATTTTCCGACGATGCTTTTGTACTCTCGTTCGCACGTATAGAGACAAATAAAATTGTATGCGTTAAATAAATAACAAAGCCAATATGTAAACGAGCTTTGGTGCCTGTATTTCTTTTTTTTTTTTTGCTTTTTATTTTTATATCTATCTTTTTCCCTTTTTCTATCTATCTTCACAACCGTTTCCGAGCGAAAAAATCTAACCTACACAATCTATCGAACAGATTATACGCAATTTTCTTCTTTCATTTGTTTTCTTTCTTTTGTTTTTTTTTTTTTAATTTCTCATCATCTTTCTGCCTGCAGAAAAATTAACGAAATTTTGCAGGAAAGACAACATTTCTCCCTTTTTGGTTTCTTTCTTTATCAGAAACTACGAGGACTGATTTGAAGAAAAGAAAAAGTTAAACGATTTAAATAATATTGAAGTTGTGCGATTTTGCATCATGCGACCGATACTTCAAATATTCTTGAGACCTACATAACATAAACGGAATGTGTACTAACACACATACCTACCTACTCGTAATAGTTTGCTAAAGTTCGTCGTTTAAAAATGTTGCAGAATAAAATGTTTCCTAACTATCCCTTTTCCTTCACGACTTCTTGCCAAACTTCAAAACCTCAACCCTAACTCGACTCTTTTTGCCTTCACCTTAACATTCTCGTCTTTCATCTCTGAGTAGTGGTAAGAGTAGTAAAAACTCTGGATGGAAAAGCTCTGCAGATATGCCAGGAAGACATACACCGTTTGTTACTGGCTGGAAAGTAAATTCTCTACTTTTACTCCATATGCGAAAACTATCTATTCGTATATGTGTGTGTGTGCGCGCGCGCGCGAAGTTTGTGTGTGTATTCGTATGGTTAACTGGAACGATGTGTTTACCACGTGTGGATGCATGTACGTACGAGGTAGAAAAGGCGATGAATAATATGCAAAAATTGTAATGAAAAGAATTAAGGTTATTTCGTGTGTTTACATAAGCATCCAAAATACTATTTAATAAAATACTAATAAATAAAAATAAATGAAATATCGAGAAATTATGTAGCACGTATTTTTGTAATCTATTAATTCGATATTTAATAACTTTGTTATTTTTTACGATTTGATAATCAACAGTTATTTTCAGAAACGGTATCGAATTGACAACGCCATCTGTAAAGATGGCGTCCACAATATTTCATTCAATCTCACCTCGAAAAGTTTCTTACAAAATATAAGCTAATGTTAGTATTAAAATTTCATTTCTACGAGCGATATTGTTTCAATTATTCTAGCGTTGAAACAACTTCCTCTTGTGAATTAATTGGTAACAATTCAAAACTGTTGAATGTAATTAAGAAGCAGACATATATCAATTAATAAACACCTTTCACTCAACTATGGATAGTTGAAAACTCATCTTTTACGTTTTCTTCCTGCAAAATTGAATATTCAAATAAGTTTGAAATATTTCCTTTCGTTTAATTCTCGTATATATATAAAACAATATCAATAATAATAATAAAAATAATAATAATAATAATCGATAAATGAGTATAAAAGTCTCCAGCGTATTTACGGAAAATGAAAAAAGCATCGTCGGCCATATTTACGATATAACTTACGAGCTATGATATGTTATATTCATTGTTTTAAATACGAATCCCTATGAAAAAAAGAAAATAACTTTACTTCCTTTTCAGAATATCTAACTTTGCCCTTACACTTTTTTGGTTTCCTTTTTATTTGCCTTGATCAAGCGCTATTTTGAAATATTATATATTACTCGAAGATCGTATACACGTCGATTTTTTATTTTATTCATTATTAATTATAATCGTCAATTAATCGATCTTAAGTAGTTAGAGATCTATTTGATTATTTTTTATAGGTACACGAGATTAGTATATGATAAATGGAATTTTTCTAACCTACAAAAAATTGTGAACATTAAACAATGTATTATTGATGAATTAAAACTATCACCGAGTTACTTCGAACGCTTTGTTAATTCGATTTTTGTTAAGATATTCTCGTTGTAATTAAAAACAAAGATGTCTCCCGTAAAAGAAAAAAAAAAAATAAAAGAAAATAACGAGAAAATTGATTGGTCCGATTTACGGTAATTTTCATTATAAAAATACGAATAAAATGATTTAAATACTTACAAAATAAACACAAAGAATAATTTCTATTGAAATTATTTAAGATTCGTAAGTAAATATTTTTTTTGTTCCTTTGATTTAAAGGTTGAAGGTTTGTAGTGAGATTTTGTAAAAAATATTATAGAAAAACTTGTTCATAAAATGTATGAAAAAAAAAAAATATAATACAAAAGTTTTAGCACGTTACTACAAAAGAAATTTCATTTTAAACAAGTAACAACAAAAGATATGTTTTTTATTTTTATTTACTTTTTGTCGCTTTGTAAATGTATAGTAATTTCTCACTAAGAATGCTTGTTTGTCCAATCAAAGAGAATTAAATAATAAAAATGAAGAAGGATAGAGAGAGAAAGAGAGAGAGACAGAAAAAGAGAGAGAGAAGAAATCTCACTGGGGAGGCTTTGAACTAACGATAACGTATCACCGCTCGAAGAGTATGCATATTCATCATCCGTCTTTTTCGCCATGTTGGAAAAAAGAAAAGAAAACTAGCCGACGTTGAACCGATCGAGGAAAGCCGTGAAAAAAGAGATTAAAAAAGTAATAATAAAAAAACAAAAAAATAAAAAGGATCTGCATATACATAGACTAGATGTTGATGTACGCAGAAAGAGAGAGAGAGAGAGAGAGAGAGAGAGAGAGAAATAAAAAATAGAAGTAGTAAAAAAAAAAAAATAAAAAAAAGTATTAAAAAAAAGAAGTATGCTTGGGAAGATAGAGTTCAGCGTTTTTCTGATGAAAAAAAAAAAGAAGAAAAATGAGAAAAGAAAAACAACGTTGAAGGGTGAACGGCCCTGTTGGAATATCGTGATCGTGGCTTGAAAGCTGAGAGCTATGTGCTTATATAGTTACAAGTACAGTGTCTATTATCTAACCTTCTTTGTATATATTCAGGTATGTATATGTGTGTGCATGTATGCTTTCTAGCTACATGAAATAAAATAGAGAAAGACAGAGAGAGAGAGTGAGAAAGGTGAATCCTCACGTGTTAAGTGGCCCCACGAGAAGACTTTCTATGAAACATTCTATCCTTCTTTTACACACTCACTTGAATTTCGAGCTTCATACCTCTTTCCTTTTCTTTTTTTTTTAAATAGCCTATATGCTAAATCGCTAGCACACTGTCGACCACGATTATGGGGAGTTGGGTTGGCCAACTCGAATGATTTGCTGTCTCTAACGCCCAAGTTACGTCGTTACTGCGAAACGTGAACGGGAAATGAAACACTTTTTTTACCTCTCTCTCTCTCTCTCTCTTTCTTTCTCTCCTTTTTTTCCTCTCTCATTCTCCTCTTTCGTTTTATCGTTTCGTTGGAAAGGTTAGCTGATATTCTTTCGGGAATTCTCGAGAATAGTGAAGCCCCAATTTGATAACTGTAATCTCGATGAAACATAAGCCTGATTTTCTTCCAATGAAACCTTATAATTAAGATTTTCTTTTTCCTTTTTTTTTTCATTTTACTGTAATATATTCTATGTTAAATATTTTTGAAGAATTTTTCTTTGATATTCGCGATTCACGATCTCGGTTTTTAAATAAATATTTCGTTCCAGAAAAGAAAAAACTCTGAATAACGTAATAATAAGGCGAATAATTTGTATGAAAAGATTTTTCAACTACTGACAAAATGGTTTGTTAACCTAACTTTACAACCTAATTTTGTTCTTACAAATGAATATCTGAGATAAAATTTATAATAGCGTATAATTCGTATTAGTATATTTCACACTAATTATTAATTATATTTGAAAAAAAAAAGATTAAATTTTGAGTACAAAATGACAAAGTTTTAATTTCATCAAGAAAATAAAATGAAATTACGAATCAAAATGGCGTCAAAATATCACGTGATCGAACAGAGAAAAAAAAGGAAAACTACAACGAGATGTTTCAAAAGTAGAAGAGAACGAAGGAATAAATTACGTGAAAATAAAAAATATCGTTGACGAGCGACCGATGGACGTTTTAACAGGACCGTGAATTATTTAATAGTCCCACGTTGTTGCGCTTAATTTATTAGTCTACCACCAACGGCCATGAGGATCCCGAGAAATCTCACCGAGAAGCGCGACGAGCTGTGTAATGATTTATACGCGTTCACCGCGAACTACTACGAATAATACTGTAGTAATTCGAATACGTGAACAAAATCAAGCCTTTCCTTCTTTACCTTTTTTTTCACAAAGGTCGTAGGTCAAAAGTTTAGTCAATGCGTTTCTATACATATACGATTTCGTATATTGCGAGGTTATGTTCGATAAATGGCGGCTAAATTTAATTATAATTTTAAAATTTTGATATTAAAAAAGAATATATAAACGATAAATTGTGTTGTACAATATTAATAATATGAAACTTTGAATTTATTATTCTTTTTTTTGAAATGAAAACTTCTTTAGAATGGGTGTGATTTGAAAAAATGAAACGCAGTGATGTAATAGGAAAACTTTTAAAAATTATTAATAAAAATATTTGATTTGCAAACATTTTTTAAAGTGTTTTATTATTTACTTTCTTTGTAATTATTATAAAAATGTGTACCTGTATGAATGCAACCCTCCAGACACACTTTGAAAATGTTGCTTGCGAGCGCCATCTGTCGGGACCGAATTTTTTCTGCCCCGAAAGATAGGCAACCCGTAATACATTCGTGTTTAAACAGTTTTGACTGTACAAAAATTCCGTCCCAGTAGATGGCGCTCGCAAGAAACATTTTCAAACAGTGTTTGGAGGGTTGCATACGAACAGGCACGCATTTTTATAATAAATAATTACAAATTAAAAGTATAAATAATATTATAATAATATTATGTAATAAATTATATCCTCGAAACTTGTTTATTTGAAGATTTCACTTTTAACTTGTGTGATATGCACACATGTTTTTTTATTACAAGGAAGACAAATGTCTTGATAAACAAAATTGATAAGTTTGCTTTAACACGTTTTAAAAAAGAACTTCTTATTAGATTGTTTGCTAAACCTGACGAATAAGAAGTCGTTTCGTTGATTCAATGAGAAAATTTCTCGACGAACTATGAAATAGAAAATGGGGGCGACGAGGGAGGAGAGTGGTGTGGAAAGAAAGAAAATAGGGAGTTGGTTTTAGTCGTAGAAAAGTATAGCCGCCATTTTACGATCCATCAAATTCCAAAGTAAGCAGCTACGGTTGGATGCTTAGCCGTGAAATTAGAAGAGCAATTCGGTGTATCGGTGAACGTTTTTCTCTATGCCACCGAAGAAAAGGTAAAGGGCAGAGGGTATCCCATTTCTACGATCCAACGAGGTATGAAATATGAAGTAATGATATAAAAATGCTGTCGTTAAATTTCTTTCCGATTTTCTAAGATCGATCGAAAATTTATTATTTTATTTTAACGTTACGATGATAAACTGATCCGATCTCGTTGAATTTTATTATTATTATTTTAATTTTACTTTTGTTAATAATAATTGTAACAAAGTTATACTCTTACGAAATATAAGATAAAAAAATAAAAAATAAAGATTTTTATATATACCGGTAGTGGCCTAAATGAAAAATTATACAAATATATTTTATGATTTATTTTGTAATATAAATAAATAATTTTAATATAAAATATATCATAAAATTCATTTATTTAATTTTTTTTTTTTTACTGTAGTCCACATATATAAAATAAATTATTACATTTTTTTAATAATAATATATACTATTTTAAATACTTGATATATATATATATAGATTTTTTTATATATATATTTAATATAATATTAATATTTAAAATGTATATATATATATATATTCTGAAAGTTTGATATGTATTCGATATTATTCTGATATGTATTTGCTTTCTTATTTTATCACATACGTTTGATATGTATACGTTACATAATAATAAACGTCGAAATAGTTTCTCTACAAATAAATATACATATATATATACACTGAGTTATATGCATATATGTATAAATGTATTTACGTATGTATGTATGTATGTATGTATGTATGTATGTATGCATGAATAAATGTACACTTCGAGGAAAACTATGATTAAAATCGATATTTATTTTATCGAAGGTTAAAAAGTTGTTTTCTACTTTGTTTCAAAAAATCGACGTGTATATTTTATTTATTTTGATCTTCGAGCTTGTACTATGGAGCCTATATGCGTACACATCTCGTGCGCGTAGATGTGTGTGTGTGTGTGTGAGAGAGAGAGATAGAGAGAAAGAGAGAGAGAGAGAGAGAGAGAGAGAAAAAAAAATGAAATCCCTTTTTTTTTTACTAAAGCACCACCATGACGAGTCGTTAGAAAATTCATGGGTCGAAAGTCCCTAAGTGGGCTGAAAAGTTCGAAGCTGATTTTTATAATCGATTATTATAAACAATTAGATGGTAAAACTATAATAAGTCTAATTTCACACATAAGAATACAAATGTAAAGAGAGTAATTGATTTTTTACAATCAACTAGGAACTTTTAGCTCGTCAATGAACCTTTTGACTCATTTTACATGTTCTCTCGTGTTCTATGGACCAATACTGGTTTTATTTTTCCTAAATGACGATTACACTCTTTTTACATATCAATCTACTTTTTTTTGCGTAGCAATTAAGTTCTCTTGTACTTTTTTGTTTTGTGTTATTTTATTTTTTTGTTGTTTCTATTCCGGTCGAAAGATCGCCCGTCTGATCGTAGCGAAATTAACAGCAATGGCGGCTTACAACATGTGAGTCAAATTACGGTCTGTGAAATGGAAACGAAGATACAAAAACAAAAATATATAAATAAAATGATACTCTTTTGGTTTATCTTATCAATATCTTTGGAATACTTTCTATTTTTTATTAGAAATAAATAATTTTGTTTATAAATTAAATAACACAAGAGATAGATAGAGAGGATAACCTCAGTTATGACGTTAAATAAACGTCGCTAACAATTAACCTTAAATAGGCTTTAAATAAACAACGATAATAAAATTAAAAAAAAAAGTAACGTAAATGATATAAAATATATGAATAAAATATCTAATATAATTATAACAATAAAAAAATAAAACAAATGTATAAATACGTTCATGTAATAATTCAATCATCTTCTTTGTTTTCTGAAGTTTGTTACAAAGTAAAAAAAAAAAAAAGAAAATGTATATTAAAATAAAAAAGAGAAAGACAGAGAGAGTGTGCGTATGTGTGTGTGTATGTGTGTATGAGAGAGAGAAAGTATAAAAAGAAATAAATATTCGTGAAAAAGTAAAAAGATCTGCGATACTATTGTACGTTGTAGAAATCGGTTTCGGATTTGCCGGGCTTCGGAAATCGAGACGCGGGCTTTTTTAAAAAGACGAATGGTCAACTTTATCTTGGTTGGTTTTATTCTCGCTTTCTTGGTGATGTACGGACCCATCCCCGTACTTTTTTCCAGAAGGATCGTCAGCATTCTTCTTTTCTCTCTCTCTTTTTATCTATATCCTTTTGCTCCAATCTCGCATGTCAGACTATAAGAATCGTTTCTCTCTCTCTCTCTTTCTTTCTCATCCTACAAATCCCTTCCACCTACCACTCTCTCTCTCTCTCTCTCTCTTCGTTTTTCTCTTTTTCTCTCCTGCATGAAGATATCCGATATAAGCTTCTTCATCGATTTGAACGAAAACACATCGACGGCATCTTCTTTTCTACGAAGATTTACATCGGATTTTTGAGTGCTCTTATTCGTGATTGATCGAAAAACGAAATGATCGTTCTGACGTAAAAAGAAAGAAAGAAAGAAAAAAAAAAAAGAAAAAACAAACAACACAAGTCAAAGAAAAAAATAAAAAAATGCTTTCCAATTTAAATCCCCCTTTTTTTATTCTTGTTGTTACGGTTGTTCGTTCCGCATTCGAAACGGGACTCGGCATGATGGTATGGCGGCCATTTTGTGAAATACGATAATCTTAACGACACGATATAACAACTTCCAATGTGGATTATAAAAATATTAAATCTTTCCTTATATATATATATATATATGTATATGTAATATTTCTGACTAGATTTAACCTACTGATATGTTCTTCTTCGATCGCTGTTTTTTTGTTTCCCCACCCCCAACCCACATCGTTTTCCCACCCACCCGTTTCCTTAACTCACGGACCAATGTGATCCACAGGGCTGACACGGGGCTGAGAGATACATGCATCCCATTTTTTTTATTCCTATATTTCTTATGCTTTGATACTATTCCCACCCAATTATCTAACCCCCACCCCTTTCCCCAATCACGATCTTATTCTTCTTTTTCTCTTAACCCTACTATACTCCTTTCTTATCATTTATTTATTTATATATACCTATATATATTATATATACTTTTTTGTTCTTATTTACTCAATTAACCTCCCCTTTCGTCCCTCTATATCCTATCTTCCCCTACCCCGTATCTCTAGTTTATTTTGGCCGGCGTTACTGTTACTTCGTGTACGTATAATGTACGTTTATGCGTATTCGAGTTGAATGAAAAGTTCATGACGATTTATTATTATTATTTTTTTTTTTATATATTCGATATAATATTGTATGGATAATTATGATAATGGCTTAATTGAGTCATTTATTTTGAAATTGGCCTAACTCCATTTGCCAAGTATTATTTTCCGGTTACACGTGGTTATTGTACAACTTCATGTTGTGTATCAATAAAGCATTTGAAGTTGCTTATATTCCGAGTAAATATGATAATATTTTCTAGTAAATAAAATGACACAAGAAGATTTTGTATATACAAAATTATTAGAAGACGTAATATTAAAAAGGGTAAAGAATTCTGATGAAGAATCAATAAACTGATTAAAAATATTATATGTTGGATGTTTTGAATCGCATAAATTATATTTCCGAAGTGTTTTAAACATATGTAAAATAAATAGAGTATTGTTTTTTTTTTCAATTTGAAGTAAAATAAGTGGCTCAATTATAAGTCAAAAAATTATGCACATTTATTTTATGAATAATTTAATAATATAAGTCATTTGAATATAAAATAAATCATAAAATTCATTTTTTTTTTCAAATATATTTTATAATTATTTATAATTATAAATAAAATAAACTATAAAGTTTATGTTTTCAATTTTTCTGACTCAGTCCACTGTCATCATTTCCGAACAAATATATTTTTAAATATATATATCGGAATAGAAAAAATGTTGTTTGTAATATTTTCATTAAAAAATTGTCACGAACTTTTCAAACAATCCTCTTTATGCTTATAAGTTTTGTGTGCGCGTGTGTGTCACGAATTTTGTTCGTAATAATGTGTTGCGTGTATTTTGTTGTTTTTAGTCTCTTCATCTTCCCATTGTATTTTGTTGTATTTTTTCTTTTTCTCTTTTTCTGAAATATTTCTCTTATTCCTGTTTAACCCGTTAATGTGGGCAGTCACTTGAGAATAAAACGAGTATGTAACAGAGCGCATATCGATGGATCGTTGCTTCTCTTGCATGGAAAAAATCGATTCTCGAGCCGAAGCAACGTGCAACAGCTTATATTATGTACGTAAGGTATATATCGCCGATCGCCATATTGTTCTCGATTCAGAGGATACATATATACATATTTACATGTATACAAGAAAAAAAGAAAAAGAAAAGAGAAAGAAAGGGTTGGAAAATGTGTGAAAGAAGATGTGATCATTGGATGTCGTTCTATTTTCAACATTTTTAGGTTGCATTGAAAATACTTTTTCCATTCGAATTTAATTATTGCAACTTTTTGTTCGTAATCTCAAATGATTAACTAATTTAATTTTAGCATTAGAATTTGCTAAATCAATTGATTTTTTTTTTGTAGTAATAATTTGTTTTTAATTATTAAATCGATTCGAATATAGTTTTTAATTATAACCGATCGAAGAAAGGGTAATTATAAAAAGTCTCTGAATCGAGCACAACGAAACGAATATTTGAACCTTCGATATACACGCAATTATTTATACTTCTGTACGGAAGTATAAACAAATCGAAGGATAATTGTAGGAAGTAGTACATTAGCACCGTATTTTTGTTGATACCACCAATTTTAAAGAATCATGGAAGTATATATCCTGATCCAACGTTCGTTCTTGATCAAAATTACGTGTCTTTCTCTCTCTCTCTTTCTATTTTTTTTAATTAATAAACAAAAAAAATTCCCTAGCTAGCCACGTGACATGACATTAGAGTCAAGTTTTGGAAGAATGAACGATGGACGCTGTCATGGCGTCCAAGTCACGTGGTCAGTACTGTCACGTGACAATATCACGTGACTATATCACGTTACACAGTCCCATCTTCTTGTAGGAATTTCTATCGAACGAATTATAGTACAATCAACGTTCAATAACTTCTTGTAACTTTCAATTCGAGATTCTCGCCTGCGAGTTTATTTTAGATCGATTAAAGGACGTCTAAGTTTTCTTTTGACACGTTATCCGAAGCTCCAATGGCACGCGTTTTCTTTTCTTTGATTAAACGAGGTAGAGAATGTGAAAATACGTAAGGATAGTCATTGTATTGTCGCAAGTAGATGATGCGGATTTGATTATAATCAGTCGACTAAGATTAATTGGGTATATGAACGATGTTATTTTCTCTATCTTTGAGTTTGATGATAATCTCAGAACTAGTATAAAAAAAATGAAAAAGAAGAGAGGGAGTGAAGACGTAGATCATCAAGAACGAACGTTCATCGAAATATCTATGATGGCTATTCCTCGGGCCAGCCGAGATCCTCGCCAACCAGTTCATAAAATCGCTGATTATGTTCGTTGAAGAACCTTCTGAGTTTGGTGACAACAACTGGACTAACTCTTGGATGTTTACGACCTTTGCTTTCTCTTAAACATTTTTCTGAGGTTTCATTGCGTAGACAATAAAAGCCTTTAGTGTGATTGAAGTAAAAATTGTGCCTTCCTATTCTTGGCTCTAACCCTAGAAAGTTCTCGATTTTTCTTAATTGCGGTACGGGATCTTCGATCAATTGATCCCCATTAACAATGAGAATTTGTTCTCTTGGAAATACCTCTAACCAACGATGCATGAACGTGTGATAGAGAGAAATGGCGACTGGCCTGTAGGATTCGTTGATGGTACCATCAGGACGTATCACCAGTTCCTCGAAGCTACGCGTAGCTTGAACTTGCTGAGATTGTTGATTATTAATAACGTTGCTACTACGTGATGACGATGTGCCATTGCTGTTGATGTTGTTGCTGCTAGTCAAGGTCGAAGCTGTAGCAGCATGAATACGTAACTGCGTGTAATCTGATATGGCTCTGGTAACGGGCTCCCTCACAATCAATAATAACTTCACGCTGGCGTTCATTGCTCGTATTCTCTCTGGTACCTGAGAACACAAGGACGACAGGAGGAAGAAGAAGTGTTACCAAACCTGCTGCTACTAGAAGGAGAATCCAATGATGTTGGTGGAGAACTATTATTCCCTTTGGGATGTAGAAGGTAATGTAGTAGGGTTGACAAGAAACATTGTACTTGTTAAACGAATATAGGATATTCTTTTGAAAGATACAAATAAAACGAATGAAAAGAGAAAGTATATCAGACGAAATCTTGTTAGAAAATGTAAAACGCTTGATATAACTTTTAATAAATAATAGCTCTAACAATTTATATCGACTTACCTCAGGTGTAACGAAATAACTTGGACTCTTCTCGATGGTAATTTGACCTCTAACGGAATATGGCATTTTCCTACGGTACCATTCGAGTCCTTTCCCATAATTATCGTCACGATCAAAGAAATGTACTTCTCCTGATGCTTTCTGTATTTGCGGATGTAGGAAAAGCATCTCGAGGAGTGCCCTGGTGCCGCATTTCCTTACACCAATAATGATCGCTTGAGGTAGGTGACGACTCGTACGTGTATAATGGACCTTACTGGAGAACAAAAGTGGTGGTGTTGCACGAACCTGGGTTACCAATTCAATCGCACGTCCTTCGACGGCTGAAGCAGCATGTAAACTGTACACGGCGCTGTCATAGAGCACGTGGAAGGTTAGGAAGAGGGATAATAGGGCGACCGTGAGGAATGCCGCGGCCATCTTTGGCCTTGAAATACCGACCACGAGTATGCAGTCCGACGTGTCGCCCTCGGCCGGCCTCATGGCGGAGCGGGGCATCCACCTGAAACAAACATTATCTATATTATTATCTATTCTAATAATAAACAACAACAAAATCAATTATCGTTCATACTATTCAGAAGTTAAATGATCTTTCTTTGAGATGTAATTTTATTTATTAGAATATATCAGGATTTAGAATGAAAATAATAATATGTGCAACATAAATTAGAATATGGGTAAATAAATGTAAGAATAATAATCGTTTATTCTATCGTGTTACTATTGTGTTCTATGTTGCCGACACGTCCGTGCGTTTCGGCAACCTGTAAAGATCTCCCAACCATCTTTACTTTATCAACAGCCTTAAGTTGCAACATATATATATGAGAAAATGATGTGTATGAGTATGAAGTAGATAGAGATAATTGTTTTAGCTAAACCAAGACACATGTTCAATGATAAGCATTAAAGCGTGTCACACAGCACGCTCTAATAGGTTGATGCGAACATTGTGGTTACTCTTATTCACTATTATCTCTATTCACTAGCTTCGTCCCTAGCTCGTTAGTATCGCGTGTAAGCAGAATTATATCGTATCATCCGTTTGCGAATGTAACTCCAGCGAGCATACACATATAACTTAGGTATTAGTATGTATATGTTACACGTGGAAAACGAACGATGGAAAGTACATTGTACATTGAATTTGCACGACACGCTAATCGCATGCCACTTTAAATACATACAAGAGTTCAAGGGGATGTTGTAGGGTAGTACGTTTGTAGAAAAAAAAAGAAAAACAGAAAAAATGATGATAATCGGCGAGGAAAATGCAACGTGTCGGTAACGAGCCTTTGAAAATCACTGTATTATCGGTCGTACTAAACGATAAATCAAGAAGAGTATAGTATCTACCCGTATGATCTTTCAAAAATACTGACACGAGATCTTCTAAATACGCGTTAGTATATTAGAAAAACAATAATAGTTGAGATTAATAATTGGAACTCATAATCATGAGTTCTATCTTATCTTACAATTTATGGTGTATAAATGTTCGTTATTCTATTATTATTATTATTATTATTATTATTATTATTATTATTATTATTATTATGAATATTTTAATAATGAACGAGAATTCAATATGATGGAACTAACAAACATCATCTATTGTTATCTTTTTGATACATCATAGTATTATTAATATTTAAAAAGTATCATTTGAAGCATTGAATTAAATTAAAAATGGCAGAGCTAACAAAAGTCAAATTAGCCGAACATTTCTATTATTTTAGCCAATTATAAAGTAATAAATACGTAACGAGATAGAGAAAATGTAGATAATACACGTGCAGGATAAAAAGAAAAAGATATTTATTAAAAAAGAAGACCCTTCGTAGCGATCGTTTTATTAAGATCGATGATTTCGATTAAGAAGACAGCCGAGCCGTAAAGAATCACATTTTGGCTAATATATTTCCGGGCAGCCCATTTATCTTTGATTAGATAAACGATCGTATTACGATCATGAGATTATCGTCGATGGATTATTTCCGTTAGAAGCCAGCCATCTTCATCCGACTTTTACTCCCTTTTTTTTCCCCTTCTTTTTTTATTATTTCGTGCCTTTGTCGTTCATTTTGTCATCATTACTCGACTTAAAAACCAACTTCACGTGTTACAACTCTAACCTCAAAATTTTCCATTTTTAAATCAACGATATTAATGATAATATTATAAACATTCTTTTTAAAATTAATTAAGATTGATTGTTGTACTTTTATCATGAAAAATTATATAAAAAAAAAGAAAACTTTTGTTGGGCATACAAAAAATTTGTTTATAAAATAAAGAATAAAGTGGTTCTTCATTTTTTTTATCACTACTGACAACTTACTCTTGTATTATAAACCAGAAATCCTTCATGTTTATATACACAAAGCACCTTTTATCACGACAATTGAATAATAATAAAGAAAGAAAAGATAAGAACAAAATGGTAATTAGAAAGATAGTCTAGTAAAAAGATTATCAAGCTATTCGTTTGCACCTCGTAACCCTGTCGATGAAAGTGAAACGTTTATTTTTATATACCATGATACATCCAACGAGAGACAGAGAGATAGATACGCGAAAGATAAGCGATAAAATGGCCGTTCTTCTTTTGCAACGTCATAAAATTTTTTCACTCTTTACACTTCCTCTCTCTTTCTCTCTCATTCTCTTTTGCACAACCGATAAATCATAACATGCATAGCAGCATGCGATGTATTCTGTAACTAAAAGGAAGAACGCAAACAGAGTAGTTGATTGATCGATGTTTTATTTTCCATTATTAAACATATTTTATTGACTTCAATTTCTTACGAAACTTTGGATAAATTTAATTATTAAATTTCATCACATTTTTAAATATTTGGTTGTCCTGAAAGTTCGTGCCGATTTTGAAGGAAGATGGAAGATACAAACCAATTAAGTTTTTTTTTTGTTTATTATATATTTATTACATAATAAATATAATTATATATATAATTATAAAATTAATATAATAATATAATAATTTTAGAATTTCGTGCTTCCAGAACTTTTCAGGTTTTTTTTTTAGCAAAAGAACTTTAATGCCATCTATAGAAAATCGGCACGAATTTTCGGTACAACCCAATATTTCAAAAAGAAAATATAAAAAATAAACACGAATATCTGCTATAGAGATAGAATCATTAGGTATTCGGTATAATTACCTTAGAATCTCTTTCTCTCTCTCTCTCTCTCTCTCTCTCTCTCTTTCTCTGTCTCTCCTTCTCGACACATTGTACATCAGCCTCAGGGTTTACTCTAAATGTAACATTAACAGAGTACCTACATTTCTCGACTAAGGGAACCGAAGGGATTTACACGTACAAATTCCTAATACGAATGCATACTCACGTATACACACAAACGCGCGTGCCTGTATTAATATGTCTGTGTGTATTTACTATGCACATATGTACATTACTATAAATTAATTCATACAATTTCTCTTTCTATTTCTCTTAAACTTTCTCACTCTCTTTATCTGACGAATTTAATATAAATAAACACACACATATATATGTATTTACTATAAACACATAAGAATTTAATATAAATTATTTTATGTGCAATTTCTCTTTCTCTTTCTTTCCTTCTTTCTTTTATTTTCTTACTCTTTCTCTTTCTATTAGTTACACTGTTTTAGTAAACTAAATATTTGTTAAGAATTATTCACTCACTTTATCTTTCTAGTATCATAGAAATCACTAGAAAGAAGAAGAAGAAGAAGAAGAAGAAGAAGAAGAAGAAGAAGAAGAAGAAGAAGAAGAAGAACGTAGATTCGTTTCATCAATCTAAGAAAATATCCATACGTATATAAGGGAGAAGTAAATAAGGTATCACGGCTTTTGAATTTGTCTAATGCTATCATTTCCATTTATCGGAATGATCTTATTATCAGCAAAATCTTGTTATTTCCTTTTACTTTTCTCTCTCTTACATCTTCCCATTGGTTATATTCATCTTTGAAATGGAAAGATTAATCTTCACAGATTTTTGCAAACTTTCTTAAGATATTTTTCCAATTCCTCTCACTATCCTTTTTTTCCTCGATATTCCAATAAAATACATATCCGTAAAACCTTATCTCGCGAAACCAAGATTCGTTTGTTTTATTATTGCATAAAATACAAAACAAGAAAGAAAGAAAACAATTCAAATAAAAATTGGTAAACAAAAAGTTATGCGAAGTAAAAGCGTTTAAAGTGAACGATCTGGTGTATCCGATAAAAATGAAAAGCGGCAACTGAATAAGAAAAGAAAAAAAAAAAAGGTTAGGAGTTATAAAATTTATTATAGAAAAATAGAAGAAAGTAAAAAGAAAAATACAAAAAAAAAAAGAGATAATAAAAATAATAAAAATAAATAGAAAGAAAAGTTTTCTTCTTCTTTTTATTTCTCTCCTCTTTCTCTCTTGCACCCTCTTCTTAAAGCTTGGATGGATAGCTTTCAAGTTGAGAATAGTTAACGAACTTGTGAAAACGAGCAGAGTCAAAGCGGATGATGTAGAGTGTTCTCGATGTCGCCAAGATGGGGTTTCAGAGAGAGAGAGAGCGAGAGAGAGAGAGAGAGAGAAAGAGAGGGTGAAGGGTCGTTGGGGGAGGACTTGTGTCGCGATCGATTTCTTATATAACGTGTATAAAGCCAGAACAGGCGATACCTTATCGAGGGTAAAGCTACTACTTCCATAAATAATGCAGTGGACATTACGTGCCACTCTGGTTCAGACGATCTCATGTAAAACGTTGTTCTCATCCCCCTCTCCTCCTTTATCACACTTCTCTTCACCATCTCTTCACCATCTCTTCCCCTTTTCTTTCTTTCCCATTCTCTTCTCCCTTTTTTTTATTATCATTATTATTTTTATTTTTATTTTTATTATTATTATTATTATTATTTTTTTTTCTCTCCGGGTACACGTTGTAGTAGCTATTTTGTACCATTTCCTATTCTGTACACGTAAAACCATACACGTATTTCTACTATACCCCTACAAAGTGGTCCACTTAAAGTATTACGATGAATGAAAATCGACGCTGGCTAATTTTTTAATCAAAAATTATTTAATACGTTTCTTTCTTTTTTTTTTTTTTTTTAAATTTTCTTTAATTTTTTTCTTTTACTCCTTTTACGTTTTAATGTTCATTTTATGCTAATATTGACATGCCTGTGGCGATGATAGTTCGTGAACGTTAGAAGAGAGTTTCTATTCAGGAGATTGTATTTACTTACATGTTTTGGTAATCCACTTAAAATGTTGAGGATTACAAATTTTTGTTGTGAATTTTTTTTTCTTTTTTTTAGATAATTAATATTTTATAATCGTATTATTTGTTTTTAAAAATATTTTTCAAAAATTTCGTATAGGAAATATTTCATAGTTTTTGATTACATCAACGGTCAATGTTTCCTACTGTATTTTGTTTAATTAATAATTGATACTTTATATTTAATAATGTCTTTAAATTACATGGATAAAAAATTGAAAGTTTTATGGGTTTTTATGATATTTACAGTTGATCATTTGACGTTGTAGGACACGAGTTTTCAGTGTGTTTCATCAAAATGGTACACCACGTGACAAGTTACGCGTTAAATAACAAAACGTATGATAGAATTTCGATATTTTTTTTGTTTTCCAATTGGAGATAAAGCGATCGTTTTAAAAGGGAACGTCTCGGAAGAATTGAATTTAACGATTTGGAACGTTGTTGGTCGTGATAACGATTATATTCAATCTAAAGTTCCTATGAAAGATAGTACAACGAATCGGCCGTGAAACAAGTAGCGTTGAAAAACCGCAGAGCGGCTTTGGTCGTTGGTTTCGATTCAGTTGATTCTGACGACCAAAGTCGAGCCATCCGTGCGGCTTTCGGCGCGTTGCCAAATATTTATTCGCTTCGTCGAGATTCCTCTTTGGAGATGCATCGACCGTATTACATCTATGTATGTATGCATTTATGTGTGTGTATGTATTTTATGTATTTTATATCGTCAAATTACAATTTCAAAAAGCAAAACAAACTTCTAAACTTTTATCTTAAATTCCTTCTTTTTCATTCATTCATATTCGTTTTATGAATATTTTAATTATTAATATATTAATTATTAATAATTTTATGAACTCGAAATTATTGAAATACGAATTAGGATAAATCAAAATTTTTGGTGGTATTTTTTGATTTAAAAAAAATGTAAGTTAAAAAGTCTTGATTAGAAAAGAATTGATAATCCATTACGATGAATTACGAATTATTACAAGATGGCGTCGTAATATTACGTTATAACTAACCTCCAAAATTGTTTTATATCAAACAACTATTTTATTATAATAATATTATGATTTCGTATAATATTTTATAAGTATTTAAATACAATTTTAAACCCAATTACAATTTGAGATTGCTTATTTTCAATGACCCACTTG
The DNA here is from genome assembly GCF_001465965.1 of Polistes dominula. Next base: position 827,233 of record NW_015148985.1, read on the forward strand.
AAACTTTTGATTTATATTAAACCGAAAAAGTAACATTTGAGAAAGAAAATTAACTTCGAAAGAAAAAAAAAATGTTATCAAAAACTCAATTGAACATAATCGAGAGAGTGAGAGGAAAACTATTATAGATTTTTTCGGGATACAATTGTTGAGGTACACGTAAGTCTCGAACATAGTAGCCGAAAGCTCTTTATGTCCGTTAACTGTAGCCGATTTTGTCGAGTAGTTTCGTGACTCCTCGCCATGTTGGGTTCTGTTAAAATTGAAGGCCTTATCTCGCGAACTAGTTCAATTAGGATCTCGACGCGGAAAGCAGCGATTTTCTCATCAGAAGGACCGACGCGGAAACTTTAATTAGTCCATTACTCGTAGATATCTCGGTTTTAGAGCTTCTTCGAGTCTACTTTTACGATAGTAACCACCATCGTCTCGATCGCATAACTAACGTTACCTTCATTCTTATTCATACATAATTTTACCATTCAATTTTTTTAAACACTTATAATTAATTTTAATAATCATAATAATATTAATAAATGAATAAAAATATAATATAATATAATTTTTACCGTTCAAATAATATTACCAATTTCGTAATTATTATTTGAAAGCATATAGGTTATGGTTATTAGCCCTTTTAAATGGTTGCCACTCAATTTTTTGTTTTAACATTTATAATTAATTTTAATAATCATAATAATATTAATAAATGAATAAAAATATAATATAATATAATTTTTACCGTTCAAATAATATTACCAATTTCGTAATTATTATTTTGAAGCTTATAAGTTATGGTTATTAACCCTTTTAAATGGTTATTAATCTTTTCGTTACTAGCTCGACCCATATACGGATCGTAAAATTCAAATAAAACAAAATTAATTTAAAATAATAATAATAATAATAATAATAATAATAATAATAATAATAATAATAATAATAATAATAATAATAATAATAATAATAGTAAAAAAAGCTAACCTAAAAATCGAACTTCATTATATATAAAACATTCAGTTTATTGATCAAACAATTATTACAGCAAACGAATACGAGTTGTTAACGTTGTAACGATATTTGTTAGAGAACTATTATCGAATGGAAATAAAATATATACTGAGAAAAACAAAGAAAAATGTTATTTTTTTTTTAGATCGAACATGCGTGTGTGTGGACACGCTTAACGCTTAGATTTGAATGTTGCTGTGTAATAGGAAGCGTTTTTCACACCGCACTTTATTTTATTAATTTAAACACAGAATGTATCTCTGTTACTGGCAATTCGCGAGTGCAATAGGATTCGATTTTATTCGCTGCGTTCGGATCACGCTAGACGGATTTTAATAAACGATTTGAGCTTGGGGTTTGGCGACTGAGGGGACTAAAAAAAAATGAAAATAAAAACAAAAAAAAATAAAAGCGTGTGAGAGAGAGAGAGAGAGAGAGAGAGAGAAGTCAAAGAAACGTCCTTTCAATAATTCCTTCCCGAATCCGACTAGCCATTGTCCCCTACATTGTGTAGATACATGTATGCACACGTGTGTGTACATACATGTATATTGGTATAACGGGTTCAGAGGGTCCTTTGAAAGAAGTATAAAGTTATAGCTGGCAAACAAAGCAATTAACGCCCGCTTCGTCCAACCAAACGTTTTTTTTATTTTTTCTTTCCGTCCATGAAAATAATATACATATATATATATATATATATATATATATATATATTTTTTTTTTGTTATTGTATTTTTTTTTCCTTTTGATTTTATATAAAGAATGGAAAAGCCAAAAGGTCCTCCTAGACGATTATAAAAATCAATCTATCTTTTCGTGAAACTTTTTAGGTTAATTGTATTTTTTCGATGACAAAACTGAAAGGTTAGAGAATTTTGTTTATAACGTGGAAAATAATTTCGAAATATAAGTTTAATTTACCATTCAAATTACCTAGTGACTTTTGATCTATCTGTGAACTTTTGAGGATTTGTTTTTATCGATAAATTAAGAAAAGGTAAAAAGACAAAATGCCAACTGTTAATGAAAAATGTGTATGAACAAATTAATTGATAACGTAGGGTGATCACATATTGGTGATTAAAATGTCATTGATTTTTAAGTATTAACGAATTGTTTATAAATATTATACTTACAAGACATCTATGGGGGACAGGGTAGACCACTCACGACGAGGCCGTGCCTTGTTGGGCATTTGCGTTAAGTTTAGTTGTTCACATTCTTGAAATTCCTACAAACAAAAATCACAAATTATTAAAAAAAAAAAAAAAACAGCCACTTTTTATTATTTATTGTAAAGTAAAATATGTTATTTAAAGTATGATTTTTTAATCATTTAATTATAGTCAATCATTTATTCGGTGTGTGTAGATGTATTTCTGTGGTGTTTGAATATTTCAAAGAAAAGAAAATTAAACAAATAATAGAAGAATTTGTTTGTTCAGCAAATGCAGAAAAGAAGATGGGATGGGATGGAATGGACGGAATTTTTCTGAAAAAATCCAATATTTTTGCACTGAAAATATTCTCTCTATTTTCTGTAGCAGGTTGATTAACCACAAAAAGAAAAAGTCAATTTAAAAAATGATATCAACGAGATTCGACACGAGAATCTAGTCTTAACATAAGCGAATTATAACGAAATCAAAATTCGTGCGAACATTGAAATTTTCGTGTTATAATTTTTGCATTTATTCTTTAGAATGAGGTTATTATGCGGTTATTTTTCGACGAGATCAAAAAGTGAAGAATAAGAAAAAGAGAGGTGGAAAAAAATCGGATAGAAAGATAGAAAGGAACTTTTGCGTACTTTTTCTCTAAGCACTATCCTCCCTTCCACCTCTTCCACCCCCATTTTAAAACCCGCCACAAAGTTCACGAAGTTCAAAAAGTTCAAGTAGATTGTCTGCGGCATCTATCGGGCAATTTTTACTCGAGGCTCGATGAAGTTTTACACGCCAAACAAAAAAAAAAGAAAGATAAGAATGAAGAAAAAAATCAAAGGGAAGTCCGAACCAGATTGCAAAAATTCGATTGATCGATTAAAAGTAAAAAAATAAAAGTTTAAAATATTGTTTTTTTTTGTAGTTACACCATTAATTCAAATGATTTAAATTATTTATATTAATGCATAAATAAACATATCGATTATATTATAAGATAGGATTACTAAAAAGTTACTAGACCATTAGAAAAAATGATAGCCATTACCAAAAACAAGATGGTGGTCTTTCGAAAGACATAACCTACACAATTAACTACAAATCATTTCGTAAAAGTATATATATTGTTTATAAAAGAATAGATATGAATTTTTAATATATAAAATAATTATTTTTTATTTACCAATTATTTAATTATAAAATATTATTACAAAATAATAAAATAATATTGGTAAATAGATATAATAACAATTTCCTCACACACACTTAAATATGAATATTTAGAAACAATGAATTAGTAAGAGCTAAAAAGTATTTCTTTCAATTATGAAACTTCTTAAATAATACAAATAAAAATGGATAATCCTAGGGGGGAAAGAAAAGAATAAAGTAAAAACCAAAATTGCATTGAAATTCTGTTCGTGATATTATCAAAGCCAAATTCGTTGCTGGTTAAATAGAAAGAGAATTGTGGAAGGGGAGTAGATTTAAAACAAAAAAAAAATAAAAAATAAAAGAGGAAACTGGGATTTGAAGACAATGCAGTAGAGGCCTAGGAGGATAGTCCGAAACAAACCACCATTATACATATAGTTACATGCATATACATATATATAGTACTGCAGTGATACGTGCAAATCTCCGAGCCAGAAATAAAGAAAGAAAGGAAGATAGCAAAGCAGAAAGAAAAAAGAAAAAAAAAAGAAGATTTTTTTTTTGACAAGCATTGTTTGCACCCACTATCGATCATCGTTGAGCCACTGTTTGCGGATTGGGTTCCGTTCTGACACGGAATGATCGTTTAGGAAGGTTTAAACCCTATCCGGATTTGCTTTTCTATGCTTGGCCCTGCATCAAGCTAATCTTTTGTCGAGATCAAAACTTTTTGCCAGTTGACAAAAAAAAAAATAAACGACGAAAAAGAAGTGAGATATACAAGAAAAAAAAAAGATTTTTTTTTTTTAAATTCCCTAAATTACTAGAGGGTGTCTCGTCGGTAAGATAGAAATCTTTTTCTTTTTCTAGAAGAATATTTATAAATTGTTATTTTCATAAGTTTTTTTTTTCTGAAATCTTTGATCATTTTAATTTAAAATAAATAATATGAAGATATTAGAGCATTAATAATTTATTTGTTATCCCTATGACATTTATTTCTAATTTCAACAATAAGCATAAATTATTAGATAAATATTCACACATACGTCTATTAGTAATGTAATATATAATAGTAATATGAACAGTCTAATAGAGAAATGGCAATGAAATAACAATTCATTCTTCCATTGAATGATTTAAAGTGACTACAAATCATATCTACACGAGTATATTGGATCTCACATTGTGTTTTTATTTTAATCGCAATGGTAATTTGTTCTTGAACCTGTACTCTTCTCTCTCTCTCTCTCTCTCTCTTTCGGTTTCTTTCTCTTTCTCTCTCTTTTACCTATTACCGTGTAATGCAATAATATCATAACGTTCTATTTATGGGTTAATCCGTTAATGTTACCGTCTCTATATCTATACCTAATTCGGGTAATTTAGGCTCATTAAATTATAGTGGAAGGACGATTATCTCCTGAGCGACTCGAGGGACAAAACGTGATGGTTCAATAAATTGAAGCTTACTTCTATTTATGCATCCCCATGAGAAATTATTTCTATATAATAACAATATATATTTATATATATTTTCTTTTTATTCGAAGATAATCCGAATTATTTTATATCATTTGATTAAACATTTTTGTTAATCAATATCAAAAATAGTTACCACCCAAATACGAGGTTAAATATATCTGGGAACAATTTTATTGTACACATTTTTTTTCTTTTAATTATAAAATAATTAATAAACACAACATTTTTATATGGGTTTATGGTTCACCGATATTCAGAACCTTATATACCCTAAACCCCATAATTCTCGTATAACACACAATTTCAAGACCATTGCTTGAAATGTTTGCTGTTGACTTTAAATCTTTTGTGGAAAGAAAACAAATCAGATTTTTCGCGTTATAAGTTTTACGTTTAACGTTTATAATATCGTATTATGTAAAGTATATAAACGGATGGCGATAAGAATTTCCATTTAAATTGTTTCCTTTTCTCGAAAGCTATGCCATGTCAGCGAGTAGTAAGAGAACTCGAAAGTTTCTCCATCTCTCTCTCTTTCTCTCTCTTTCCCTCTCTCTTCTCTTTTCAGGTATGCAAATTCAAAGTTGCAGTACACCCTCTTTCTCTCTCTATCTTTTTCATTTCCTCCCCAACCCTTTTTATCTTTTTACACTTTTATTCGTTCTTAAAGATTTTTACCTTTGATTGAGTAATTTCAATTCAAATTTAATTTAAAAATCTTTGTTGACAATATTATTTAATTTAATTATCCTTGTTTAGATCAAAGGTTGCCAAAGTGGTGTTCCATGAGAAAATTTCGTTGGTCTCCAGAAAAATGTGGAATATACTTACTCATCATGTTAAGTTATTGTTTAAGATGCATTGAAACATAATTTAATTTATAACAATAATAATAGCACAGAAAAGACATTTAATCTCTTGTTAATATTAAATACACATGTATTCAATATTTTTCAATATTTTGTGCTACTAGGGTTTTATAATTTGGTAACAATTAATATTGGATTGGCAAGAAAGTAATTTCGGCTTGTACCAATAAATAGCGTTATGTTTGTTTCGTTATTCTTTTGTTAATGTATGTTAAAATTTTTTAATTATTTAATTTAAAGTTCATTTTCTGTATAGAAACAATTGAGTTTTATTTCACACTAGAAAACTGAAATTACTTTCTTGCAAACCCAATAGTTTTATTTTATTAATCAGGTACATTTTATGTGTTCTTAGATGACAATTTTTTTTATAAATATATTTAACACTTAAAAAATCCTATTAGTGGTCAACGGGACTTAAATTATGAATTTACTGGTCCACTAAGTCAAAAAGTTTGGTGACCACTGGTTTAGATTATTATAATATATTATAATTGTATATTATAATATTAATTATTATTTATATAATATTATATTGTATTTATTTTATTTATATTTATACTTATTTTATAATTGTGTATTATAATATTATATATTATATATTATAATAATGGTTTAGATTATTATAATATTCTACGTTTAGTTACGAACATAATCTAATTTGATATCATCCTACTATCCTATTCTTTACCCATGAGAGAACTTCAACCGATTATGGGAATTTAAAAATGATGATCTTGCATTTTTCTCTATACAAATTCATTTGAATTTAAAAACCAACAGAAATTTTTCGTATTCCTATTGAATAGTGGACTTCTAGGGTCTCCTCTAAATGGGTTTGAGTATTTTTTGAAAGGATCAGAAAAATATGCCAATATTAAAATTCAGAGAGAATTTGGATTAAGAAATCAAAGAGAGAGAGAGAGAGAGAAAGAGAGAGAGAGAGAGAGAGAGAGAGGGAGAGAGATAATTCAGAGAGAAAATTATTTTCCTCTATTTTTCAAAATTTTGCTTTATGAAAAATTGTATGAAAGGACTTTTATTTAACAAAAATCGATGATAAATATTTCCAGTAAAATGTTTGAATTGGAAAAATAAGAAAGATGAGAAAAAAAAAGAAAATGATTTGAAAAAATGATTATAGAAATAAAAAAAAAATTTCATTTAAAATGGTGGTATAATACACGTAAAAGTAATTTTTTCCTCTTATCGAAGAAAGTCAAATTATTTTCATTTGGCAAAAGGAAATGTTAGATGTTAGACATCGTGTGAGATAAGCCACATAGTCTAATACCAGGAAAGAGAAAGAGGGAAAGAAAGAATAAGAGAGAGAGAGAGAGAGAGAGTGAGAGTGAGAGAGGAAGAAGTTTTGTCTTGCTGCGACAGATAAACGTTATCTCATGAAACGAGGAGAAACTTATTGCCTGGCCTTGAGGGTTAAAGATGATACGGGTAGACGCTTGAAATATGATTTTCTCGGGATCCTACTGGAGAATTTTCGTGTCATTCATTTATAATTCGTGAATTTTAACTTTTACTCTCGAATCTATTTTATCTTTTCTTTTTATTTTTATTTTTATTTTTGATATTCTTATCTTCTTATGGTAGGATTATTCATTTTTATTGGGACAAAGTGATGTGACCTAAAAAGAAAAAAAAAAAAAGGAAAAGGTGGTGTAAAAATATTTTTGTATTTTTAATCACATTTTTTTTTTTTTTTTAATAAAATTGATCAGAACATTTTGTCGGTAACAAAATAAAGTAAGGGTAAGAAAGAAAAATAATATATATAAATATATTAATATTACTTTTTTTTAATTATTATTTATTATTTAATTATTAATTTAAATTAATAAGTTTTTATTTAAAAAAAAAAAATAATATATATTTTTATATTAAATTTATTATATATAAAATGATATATTTTATATTATTTATATAATATTTTTTATTATTTATATATATTAATTAATCCTAAAACTATATATATATATATAATGCATATATATAGCTACATCATAATTTCCAAATAAATTACACGTACGAATAAATAATTATTACTTAAGACTATGAAAAATAAATGCAAAAATAAACAAAACTAAACCAGACAAAAAAGAAAAAAAAAACAAATAAAGTAAGAATAAGAAAAGTAACATAGAGTTTTATTGGAAATCGTGAGAAATCTACACAACGTCGTATAAATTTTAATTAAAGCAACCAAAGCAAATATCAAAATTAGATGTGATGGGAATGGAAGGATAAGGGTGACCTTGATCGTGTAAACTGAAGAACCTAGCACGACGAATGTAGTGCACTCGATAATCACACAGCCAGTGTCCTGAAATCCGTGTCAAGCGTTCTTGATATTGGCATTGAAAGGGATACCCACTTCTCTCTCTCTCCCTCTCACTCACTCTCTATCTCTTTCTATTGACCTACGTATACTCTTCAGGGATTTGATAAAGTGCATCTTCGAGGAGAAGCCTTTCCTTGTTCTTTAGGAATACGGATAAAGAAAACTACTTGAAAAAAAAACAGTCAATGCTGTTCCAACCTACACTTGCATCTTTTGTGTCGTTTTCTTCAACAATTTAGAAGAAAAATCATCTCTTTCTTTCTTTCTTTTATCTTTTTTTTTCTTTTTATTGTAATCGTTAATTAAAATTCATTAAATATAAAGTCACATTTTCATTTAGATAAACAATATTTTTCTAATTTTTATTCTGTGTCAACTTTGTTATGAAATTTGTAGACAAAAAAATAGGAATATCGTAGGGGTGTGTTTTTATATAGTAGTAGTAGTTAGTAGTTAGTAGTTAGTATTATATATTTATATAATTTATATTAAAAAAAAAATATATATATATATATATAATAATATATATATATAAATTAAATTAAATATATAAATATAAATAATAAAATAATATATATAAAATATATATTATATTATTTTATGTATATAAATGAAATTGTGTATAATAATACAATTATCAAGAAATAAATTTACAAGATAAATTAGGTTTTATTCCAACCGTAAAGATTGGAATGAATATTAGGTTGAACTACAAAAAGAAAAAGAAACCTGAAAAGAAATTATTTATTGACCTAATTATTACCGTTTTAAACTACATTAGACATTTCTTTATAAATACCTACGAAATAGTATACAATTCACTAAAGTAATAATTATACCGTGATCCAGAAATATTATAAATTTGCAAGACAAATTAAATTTTATTCTACCCCAACCCTCCAACCATAATAGGAAGCCAGGAAACAAAATGAGGAAAAAAAAAATCAATGGAGACATTATTTATCAAATTACATTTGTACTATCTATAACTACAATATACTTTTTACAAATTTTTTTAATAATTATCTATGAAATAGTATAACATATTAAAACAATAATTATACTGCAAATCATAAAATGAATTATAAAAATTTCGTTTGAACTATAATAATAGGTTGCCAGAGAGAAAAAGAACCGAACGAAAGAAACTATAGTAAAATCTACAAAGTACTATTAAAAAAAAAAAAACAACCGCATTCACAAAAAGTTCGAAAATAAGTCTCATTTTGAACCTTAAACTTACTTCGATTCTCTCAAGGACAGACACGTCCTAGCTAACTCGATTCGCTTGAGCCTTTTTCTTTCGAGTACTTACCTTCCATCGACTACATGTTGAAAAAGGAGATGGAAGCGAAGGACGAAGAAAAGAAAGAACGAAAAAAGAGGAAAAAAGAAGAGAGAGAGAGAGAGAGAGAGAGAGAAAGAGAGAGTAAAGGTTTTCTTTCGAGAACTCGTGAGCATATCGTAGGAGTACGCAAAAGGCCAAATGTCGTGGCCACGTTTCTACCCTTGTGCATCGATTACATCATTTCTCGTTTCCCAAACCCCTCTTCACCCTTCAACCCCTTTCTATACCCTCTCTCAACCCACACACACCCCCATTCTCCTGTTTCCTTTCCTTTCGTTTGAGCTGGGATTCAATCGTGATAAAAGACTCGCTTACAAGATCTCATCCAATTAAATAATTATGATTATGATGATTATGATAATGATAATGATGATTATTATTATTATTCTTATTATTATTAACATATTATTAATATTTAATACTAAAATGTGTATATTATTTTTAGAATTGTGAGTAACCTAATTTTTCTTAAGGTTGAACTTAGGAAAATTGTTTTATTACGTGACATAAAATATTATTTAAATAATAGGATAATTATTTAATGTTTAATAATTAAAAATACGTATTTATTAAAAATTTTAATTTAAAATGTGAGATGATAAATGGATATTTAAATATTTAAAGTAATTTTATTATAAATGTTATTATATTAGAGTATTATATATTATATTAGTGTATATAATTGGAGTTTATTTTAATATTATATATATTATAATATTTTTTATTTTTATATTATATATAATTTTATTATAATATTATTTTAATTTAATATTATATTATTATTTTATTTTAATATTATATATAATATATATATATATATATATATATATATTTATTATAATAATTATTATTTATATAATATT
>NW_015148985.1:847810-860912 GCF_001465965.1 Polistes dominula
CGGAAAGACCCTACGGACTTATCGGAAAGACCCTACGGACTTTTCGGAATAAACCTCACTACTTTTCGGAAAAAACCTTACTATAGAGGTGTTTACTACACTAACAGAGGTGATAAGTTACTATGCATTTTTTAGTTACCAGAAGCAACTCGTCTCATTTCTTTGAATTGAGAACTTGCTTGCTGTGTAATATGTTATCTATTTATATGTGTTTTCAATAAAACGTATAATAATTTTTGAATGTAATAACAATAATATAATAATAATATTATAACAAATAAACCCAACAATTATCCTACTCCTGATATTCTGCAGTCGTCTCTTTCTCTCGAAACTTAGTTTTTCGTAGGTTTCACTTCTAACACGTGTGATCTGCCCACATGATATTTTTTTTTTATTTTTCCTTTTTGTAAAGGAAACTTTAAATCTAAAAACTTATATTAAAGAAATAATCCTAGAATTTACAAAAAAAAAATAAAATAAAATACAAATAAAGACAAATAAAAACTATTAATGTAATTTAATGAAAACTGTGTAAAAACAAAAATGTGTTGTTTATACATAAAAAATTGTTTGGAAATTCTTTTAAAAATCATGAAATTAGAACAAATAATGATGAATAAAACGATATCTCTCAATTTCTCGTAACGCACAAGAGGATTTAATTAATTTCCATAGAATATTTACAAGTACGCGTGCCCGTATTGTAAGTAAGTTAAGTAAATGTAAACTTCGTATAATCGCATTTACGAATATTAATTACACACAATATGTACAAAATATATATACAGTATACATCTCTACGAATTTCAACGTATATTACCGACGTACTTACAATTTCAATTAATGCTGAAATTTTGCCACGAAGAAAATATTCTCTCTCTCTTCTTCTTCTCCTCCCCTCTCCTTCCTTTTTCTCACTTTCTCTCTCATTTTATATTTCTCAACTATAATTAACATATAACAACAATATTTCTCAGACTACTGCATAAAAAGAACACAGCATCGTTAGATATAATACATCAAATGCATAATGAGACACACATCATTGCAATGAACAAATGTTTAATACAATTATGCATGTAATTGTGTATGTTTTTTATTTTTTTATTGTATAACTTAGTTAATTAATGTTTTATTACAAGAAGCAATCAATTTTGAAATAATTTCATTTCGTGTTCAATGAATTTCGACGTTTCAAAGATGGCCGCTAAGTAAAAGAAAAAACCCCGCCAAAATGTGTCCAGGAACCAATGAAAAAGCGCTATAGACGACAATGACAATGGCGCCAACAATGGCGGCCACTTTTCGACTAGAGTCTCCAGAAACTTTTTCTCTTATTGTGAGTCTACTAACGGTTCTAAACTTTCGACGAAATTGTTTGCATTTTCTGGGACATTATTGTCGAAACTATTGCATAAAATTTAACTAAAAAGAAGAGAAAGGAAAAAGGATATTGAAATAAATAGGTCACGTGTCCATTAAATGGAAAAAAAAACAAGAGAGATAAAAAGAAATACACGAGATGTGGGTTGAAAGTTTTTAAATGATTTGAAAAATCAATGATTCGACCAGAAATTAGACTAGAAATTAAAATTTTCATTTTATAGGTTAGATTTTTGATTGTAGAACTTCAAAATCATGTTAAATATCCTGTTCTTTGATTCATCTACAGATACAGATGGACATATACGAATTCACATACACATAACTATATCTATATACCTACATATATACATTTTGGAGAGTTATATGTATGTAAAAATCTAAAATGACTTATTTGACCTGAGGGAACGATCGGAAAACGACCCAAATGAAATATATTCTTGTAGGATCACGTTTCAAGTTTCATACGAATCGATGACTTTGAATAAAAGAAAAAAGAAAGAAACAGAAAGAAAAAAAATGAAATAAAGAAAGAGAGAGAGAGAGAGAGAGAGGAAGTTTACATGGAAAAATGAGAGAAAACGAAATAGAAGAGACACATGTATATATTTTTTTAAAAAGAAAAAGAAAAATAAAGTAATAATAATAATAATAAAGAAAAGAAAACGCAACGGTATCAAAGTTCGTCCTACATTTTTTTTCTTTCTTTTATTTTACAACCCGTCGAAAAAGAAAAAGAACAGGAAGAAAAAGAGAGAGAGAGACAGAGAGAAAGAGACAGAGAGAAAGAGAGAAGAGCAAAGTTTTGTGGCTTTATGCAAATTTCAATATAACTTTCAACGCTCCGCCACATATAGGCGCTTCTTCTCCTTCTTCTTCTTCTTTCTCTTCCTCTTCGAAGTTACATCTCTGAGCAATTTTTTGTTCGAATTTTAGAGAAAACTGAGACGATGACGATGATAATAAAAAAAGAAAAACAGATGTCTCTAGTCATTCCGACGCCATATTGAATTTGATTTAAAAAAAAAGAAAAATGGACTATAACCTAAAAACTTATTGAAACGTTAATAGTAAAATTATAGCGTTTAAAATTTATTAAGACGTTTCGTGCCACGTGTACCACCGGTGGTACACTTACCATTAGACATATTTATTTAATGCGCTGAAAATATATGTTTATAACAAATTGAATTCTGTACAAAAATGTTCCTATTAAAATATACAAAATGCAGTATAGAACAAAGCACATAAGTTTGTTTAATTGTTATATTTACAATAATTAATAATCACATATAATCGTTGATTTTGTTAAAGCAAAATTAAATGGCCTAAATGACAAGTCAGGTAAAAAGGACTTGGCACGAAACGTGTTAAACTAAATTTTGTAAATTGTCGAGAATAAACAATTAGTTATTTTTTATCAATCTGTTTAATGTAAGCTCACGTTTGTATGTATAAGTATTATTTAATATTTTTATTGAAACACATTCTCTTTCTATCTCTTATGATCTTCAATAAAACGAGCAAGTGTCTCGGAATGCTCGCGACGCTGTTGCATTTATGCCGATATGCAGATGGGAGTTGTGTTCTACGAGCTCGACGATCCTATCGGGCCTGGCTTAAAGCTTTCCAACTTGTTCCACTTGTTTCACACGGCCTTTGTCGTGGAAAACGAACCTACGTACTAGATACATCTATATACACATATAAATATATGCATTTAAGAGTACATGCACGAAGATTTCGAATTTTAATGATGTATGAAAAAGGGTCGTAACAGTTGACTTGTCTTGGCAAGTCAATGATTATGTTAATGCTTAAAATTATGATGATGATGATGATGACGATGATTTGGACTAGAACTTTTCAAACTATCCCCTCTGCAAACCCCTTTAATCTAACCATTTATGTGACCCTGAATATAAGAAACTATCATAAACTCTCAGACATACTAAACGCGTTGAGTCGTTAAACATTTCTAAAAAAATTTTCGGTCATTGCTCGTTCAAGATTTTTTTTTTTAATTTTATTCAAATGTCTGCGTGAGCTCATATTCGGTAGCAAGTAACACTTCATGAAATTCCGTTTATTCGAAACTTAATCCTTCGTTTGTAATTCTAAAACTAAAATAAACTTGGTGTACACTTCGTAATGAGAAATTAAACGAAATAATTTAAGTATATACATACGTACATACGTACATACGTCCTATGTATTATAATGTATATAGGTATAAATGTATATATATATATAAAACGTCGTTCATAAAACCGACCCCTAAGTCATTTTATTTCTCTTTCGAGTAAACGAGGACTCGCGTGTCGACACGTTGATCTCATTGGTGGGGTGATGTAATTATGTACACTGTTTCTCTTTCTCTCTTACATTTACATACACCCAACCCATGTAAAAACATCAACGAGACTTTATTTTCCCAGAAAAAAAATAAAATAAAATAATAAATATGGTATAAAGATCGTAAGAAGACAGATAGAAAAGATAATATCAAATTCTAATCATTCATGTATATCCGGCTTATTAAAATCCTGTTTACTTTTGTTATAATGAAAAATATATTCGTATAAATAATTCATAAGATGGCATTGATATTAAACCCTGTAACTACAGATGTCACTGTGTTGGCTAATTGAGAATAGTTAGTTAAGTTAAACGTGAACAATAGCTATCTCAAAAAGTCAAAGAAATAATTATAAAGTTGAAATAAAATATGCGAAGGATTAGATTAATAGATCAGATAACGTATGAAAAGATACTGAATTGAATTTGTTAGTGGCATACAAGTTGACAGTATTTCGTCTCTGGTAAAAAAAAGAAAAAAAAGAAAAAAAAGAAAGAAAAAGATAGATTGATAAAAAAGATATTTTATGATACGTAAGACTTTTTAAGTTAACTTTTAAGTGAACTGTATAGGATAAAAATGACAGGTCGTGATCAAAACTTAAGTATGATAAAGGGATTAGAGTAGGTGTAGGCTACAGTAGTTATGTAAAGATGAAAAGGTTAACCCAGGATAAAGTAGCGAGGAGAACAGCTACATCAAACACCAGACTGTGGACTAATGACTCTAACCAACCAACACCAATGTTGCTTTATATTAACGTAGATATGAGGTTAAATGCATAGTTGAAGGTAACGAAACACCACCGTAGAATCGTTGAACATACACTTAGAATCGTAGTTGTAATACTTGCTAGCACAACAGTAGACTCAACTATTACTAGGAAAAGTGTTAAAGCACCGTTACTTCATTTACTGGCTATTTGGAAATACACAAATGACGATTATTACGTATATATTCTGTTTTTATAACTACTGACTTCGGATAAGAACCTATTACGATTCATAAAACATGTTTACGAGAGAATCTTACCACAGTCCTTTTCCTTTTTTGAGTTCGCAGGTGTTTCCTACTTGTGCGTGAAACTTTAAACCAATGGATATAAGTCGGATAAGTTGGTAAGATGAAGAAACACGAAGGTAAAAGGGAAAAAAACCAACTAATAGAAAAAAGAAAAAAGGAAGGAGATGCTTAAAAGTCGAAGGCAGATCAATACTGTGAAACTTGCTAGGAAACGCATTTCGCAAATAGCATCTTTTTTTATTCTTGAAGTGAAAACTTCTTTAGAATGGGAGTGATCTGAAAAGTAAATAAACGCAGTTGGTCAGGAAACGGAGCAATGAAACGACTGCTATACTAAATAATGAGAGAAAAAGAGACAAACATAGGATTTAGACTGCGAGGGAATGAGACGGAATATAGCTCTACAGTTTTTCCTATTCTCGGTCTCCTCCTTATGCTATGCTTCTTAGTTATCACTCCTGATTGTATATGTATGTGTTTGTGTGCGACTGTATACTACAAAGCGTGGACACGTATTCTTTCGATACTCGAAATGTTTGTAGATAGGACCGATAGAAGAATAGAAGAATAAACAGAGATAAGCACGTAGGTATGCAACAAAAGTATAAGGTCCAAACCAACCGACAGACGAAATAAAGAAAGAAGGTGCGTGGTCTGTTTTTTTTTTTTACCAAACGTGTCATTTATTTTCTATTTAAAAATGTTTCTATTTTATTAAGAAAATATTATTAAATTATTTATTTCGCAAATATTAAAATTAACAATTATAAAATATATAGCATTTAATAATTGTATTGTCTGCAAAATTTTACAAAAAAATAATTGATTATAAGATACATGAGAAAAAAAGAATTAGACAACATTGTAGAATACTTTTTTTATAAATATCCAAAGACATGTTTTTTAATTATAATGTTTGCGTATTTAGGAAATTTATACTAATTTTTCAATAAAATAGAAAAGTTTGTAAAGACAAGAAACTCGATTACGAGATTTTTTAACGAGGCTTGTTTACGAGACTCTTCTACGAGGCCTAATTAAACACACCCTACGGACTTATCGGAAAGACCCTACGGACTTATCGGAAAAAATCTCACTACTTTATTAAAAAAACCTCACTACTTTTCGGAAAAAACCTTACTATAGANAAAAAACCTCACTACTTTTCGGAAAAAACCTTACTATAGAGGTGTTTACTACACTAACAGAGGTGTTTAGTTACCATGCATTTTTTAGTTACCAGAAGCAACTCGTCTCATTTCTTTGAATGGAAAACTTGCTTGCTGTGTAATATGTTATGTATTATATGTTAATAAAACGTAAATTAATTTTTGAAAGTGTTCACAATATAATAATAATAATTATATAAAAAAACGACCCTATAATTATCCTACACCTGATATTCTGCATTCGTCTCATTCTCTCGAAACTTAGTTTTTCGAAGGTTTCACTTCTAACACGTGTGATCTGCCCACATGAAATTTTTTTTTCTTCTTCTTCTTTAGAGAAAAATGAGAAATTCAAAGAAAATTAAAAAAAAAAGAGGAAACTAAAGTATAGAAAGAAATAAAATAAGAATTATAATGCTTGAAATCATTTTCTTGTCCTGAATTTTCTATCAAAAGGATGAATTTTTGACGTAGACGTTTTGCGAATATATACTAAAGAAAACTTTTGATTGGTTGTACGATGAACTCTTGTGAAATTGCATAGGACGATTATAAAACGCTATGTTATTAACTTTGTAATCGTTGTTGGAGGCCAGATTCGTTCGTACACTTTGTAAGTTGATCGGAGCAAGCACGATAGAGGAAGAGAGACAAGAACACTACTACTACTACTACTACTACTACTACTACTACTACTACTACTATTAGTGCTGATATTCTTACACTTACTATTCCTACTTCTACTACTACTATTATTACTCCTATTACTGTACTACTACAACCACCATTACTACTACTACTACTATCTTGAAGACATATGGAATATTTACGTGGCCTTCTAATAGCGGACGAGGTGTATTACGCGATAAAATGATGCCACTAAATTACCGAACTTCCACAGTCCAGACAATCGCCATTTTCAAAAGCGATTCGATCTCGACCAATCAAAATCCAAGACCCTAACAAAAACTACCTTACGAAGTTATCTCGGGCGCGCCACAAAAGTTTCTAGGTTATTTTTCAAACTTTTTAATCTGATTTTCTTTTTTTATTCTTAATTGAAACTAAAATTTTCTCAAATGAACTAATATGAACTAATGTAAATGACACAATTTTGGATAATTAAAGTATAGAAAAGAAATTTCGATAAATTTTGAAGTAAAAGTTACACGTTCATGGTACCGAAGTAACTGCATTCAAAGATGGCGACCACCAAACGAAAAATAATATCGTGGAAGTTAACTTTCTCTTTGAATCTTATTTGAAAGAGAATACATTACATTTCTAAAGATATTTTTCTAAAATGTTTCAAATAAAATCAGATCGCTGTACACAATCCGCTTTGAATATATTCCTAAATATATTCCACAAAGTATTTTTCTATCGTTCGGATCGCTTTCATCGCGATTTATAATCTATCGTGAACGTGTCCTCGAGACTCTAGTGGTATTGATTTTCACCTCTGCTGGACTTTAATATTCCGAAGAAGAACGTAGCTTGCGTTCCCGAGAGAGGCTTGTCTTGAAAAAAAAAAAAAAAAAAAGAAAAGAAAGAGAACACATCGAATGGAATGGAAAAGAAAATTATGAAAGACTCTCGTTCAAGTGGCACAATTCGTATAATTTTCATTTAAAACAAACACGATATATTGCATTTTTCATTTTTATTATTATTATTATTATTTTTTTTTTTTTTAAATAAAATAAAGTACTATGTATTAACACAGCTAACGTGCATATAAAAAACAACAAAAATATCCTTTTTGTATGTATCTACCTGTTCCGTGTACGTTACCCGCATTAGTTAGCGGTTAATGAGTAAAACTCTTTGTTAAAAACAAGAAGAAAAACAAAATAGCAGCTTAATGCGAAAGTTCGCGTACAACGTAAAAATATAAAACAAATGAAAAACTATTCTCGAAAGAAAAAATACAACTTTTATAATGAAATGCGAAACGACTTTAGTTTAAACTATCTAATGTTATAATTTTTAACGAAGAGAAATGAGAGAGAAAGTTTGTCTCTCTTTCTCTTTCTTTCTCTCTGTGTGTTTTTCGTCAACTTTTCAACGCCATCTTGGATTTTTTAAATACAAAGTATTTAGACCCCAAATTCCTTAAAGGATTTTTTTTTAAATCTATTATCCCCTTTCATAACGTTCTAAACTAATTTGTTGGTTATTTTTTTCAAACAGAATACTTTGCAAAAGGAAATTTGTTCAAGTAATCAGACATCTAAACTATAAATCTTGAAATAAGAATTTGAATTTATTACTTATTTTTTTTCTTTTTCCTCGTTTAATCAAATAAACAAAGTAAAGAAAGTAAAATAACGGGATGTAGATGTTAGAGTAAAATTGGAAAGAAGAAATGGTTGTCGACAGGAAAGAGAGGAGAGTCGATTTTTCAATTTCGGATGAATTCAAAGGTAAGTTAGTAAGTGGGAGATGTATAGGATAGTAGATGGCGTTGCGAGCTGTTCACGCGGATGGGCTTTTGGGAATTCAAAGAGGCTTGCATGGAATGGAAAAAGGAAAATTCCGAAAGAAAGGTAGAAAAGAGAGAGATAGATAAAAGAGTGAAAGAGAAAAGTTGAAAACCGTGGAAACGAAAGCACGCTCTTGTTCTTGAAACCCGTTAATTCCTCTCAAAGGTGTGATTGGCCTGGATGCAAGCCACGATCTAAAATGGCGTGGCTTCACAGCAACTATGAAGGCTTCTAGTTAGAGATGGTCAGGCCATCAGCAGTGCCAAACGCTACTGACGATCGACCTCTTCCGAAATTTTCTTTATCTCCATTTTCATTCTATCCAAGATAAAAATAACATCATCTACAAACTCTTATCTTGAATAATTTGTATATATATGTATAATGATAAAATTATTTGTAAAAAGAATTAAAAATGTTTTGGGACTTAATTCTACTTAACCCCATTAAGGAACAATTTTGGCTCAACGAAATACAACGCCGCTCGAGTTAACTCGAGCGTGCAACTTAAGGGATTAAAAATAAAATAAACATAAAATATTAAATTTCTATATTTTTGTTCAATAAATAAAATTCAATTAAATATAAAAGATGATTCCAACAATTCTTGAATAATATATTTGAATGCATTCTTGTACAATAAAATTTTAAAACTAAAAACTTGAAAAACTTTATCCAAACTTTGTTTATTTCCCGAACAAAATTTTCACAATCAACAAAGTTAAAAAGACACACAAAAAATATTGTATCACCAAGAGACATGGAAAAGTTCGTTAAAACATAATTAAAGTAATATTCACGGTTAGAAATGAAACTAACGACAGATACATATAATCTCAAAAGATTTTCAACAATTTCTCGAATCCACGATTTTTGCAAAGCAAAGCAAAACAAGAAGAAGAAGAAGAAGAAGAAGAAGTTGCCATCTTATCCTTGGTAGATAACACTATGTATATACATATCTGTGTAACTATATCGAGTCAAGGAAGTGCCGTTAACCGTTTCTTCCCTCTCTTATATGTTTCTAAGGTTATCTCGTTAGTTGTGAAAAAGATGAGGCAATCCGCGTCTCGGTCCGAAAAGAAACGAGTGCCTTGAAGCGGCTTAATTAGATAAAAAAGAAAAGCGAAAAAGATAAAAAGAGAAGGGGTAAAAAAACACCTCCCCCCCCCCACACACACACAAAATGAAAGAAAGAAAAAAAAGCTTAATTACATAAAAAAGAACACCCTATATTCTCGAGGTTGTACACTCGAGAGAGATACCAAACAGATATTTTTTATAATAGTACAGGTGTGTAGTGTAAAAGTTCCTAACTGATTTTGAAAATCAATTCAATATTTTCAAATTTTCAATTCAATATTTTATCAAAACTTTTCTAGACTTCTATTAAATTGTACAAAAAATAATTTCGTATTAAGCACTGATATTTCGTTAATTAACCCTTTGAGTGGTGAATACTTTTACCTAAAATATTTTGTAGAAACGAAATTGTTTATTATTAACTAGATTCTAATAATAAAATATATTTAATAATTCAAATTTTTCTTTATATAAATATAATTTAATTAATAAATATAAACACATTACATTATTTTACATTAATATAAACAAACACATGCGTCGATAGATCACTCTGATAATTGTTACTAAACGCATATATGTGTCCATAGCACTCAAAGGGTTAATTGTGTTTATCATCATACCTAATTATACTTTTAAAATTCAAAATAATTTTAGGTTTTAGTGAAAAACATTTCAGAGACGTGATTTGAAATTTTCTTGTATTTCGATTTGTCGAATAATTTTGTCTCGTCGTATTCGTTTTATTATCGTAAAAGGAAATATGTGGTGATAAGGGAAAAGAAAATAATAAAAATAATGTGTAGTTTACGTAAAGGGTTTGTTAAACGAAGGACAGAATCAAAATTGGTTTTCGAAATTTCAATTAGAAAGATGCACCACGTTTGTGCCGTCCAATTTAAAGGAAATGGAAGGGAAGGGTGGCAAAATAAACTCACTGGTTAAAACGAATCGTTGGATAAAAACGCGAAAAATAGCTGATAAAGTTGAGAATTCATAAAATTCAAAGAATTTCGTTCCTTCAAAATGATGATCTAGAATTTGAAATATGAACAAAATTTTTCCTTTTTATTTACAATCGTAAAAACTTTATATATTAATTAAGCTCGCACAGTATTATCAATTAATCTTAAGCATATTATCATATATCTGGAAATAAAATTAATATAAAAAAGATTTGATGAAGAGTAATTGTTTTTAAAAATTGGGTTAACTTGTTTACTGCAACGTGAATCATTTGTAATCAACATTGCCATTTTAATTAATATCGGATCTTAGAATCGTGAAATTTATAATAAAACGTGTCAAATTTATCGAGACAATTAATTCATAACAATTAACGATAAACATTGAACAATTTTTGGCCTATGTTGGAATTTTTAATCCACCCCCTTTATACCTATCGTTCTCTCTTCGTGTATCTTTTTTATACATGTGTGCATAATGCTTGCGTTCCTGTAAATAAATAACTAGTTTGTGTAATCAGTATTCCAAATTCGAAATACCGTCGTTAATAATGACACCATGCGGGACTGATAAGGATACAGTAGGATTAATTTGCATCTCGTTATATCGATCGTTATCTCTATACCAACGATACATCGTATATGTGCATAAGTTTATACGAATAATATATACATACGTACGTATAACCATATGTAGGCGCGGGCACACGTGCGTGAGTACATGTGTGTATATCCGATGTACGAAGATTAAAAAAATAAAAATTAAAAAAATAAAAATTAAAAAAAAAATCTAAATAAAAAAAGGAAACGAATATCGATTACCAATAATCGTATAAAGTTTGTTCGTTTTTTTTTTTGTTATACAAGTTTTTAATCGTTGATTAATAATAATTCCAGAGAGAATCCATCTCTCAAGCGTTACAAGGATCAATTTACATACATCTTATAATAAAAACAAAAATATCGATATTACATAACAAATATTTCCTTCAAATATTTCAACAATTTATTTGTCCCTTTTATCTTCACAATAAAATATTCCTGTCCGAAGGAACAAATATATTTTATTTATTTTTAATCCATTTTCTATATTTATATTTAATACAAATCTTGAATAATAAAATAATGAAAATATTTCGTAAAAAAAAACGTAATAAAACGTATATGGTAAAATCGAGAAGCAAGATTTATTAAACTTCAATTTATTAACAATTATTTCAATATTTTAATATTATTTTTCTTACACTCCCTTCCTTTATTCTTCTTTATTATTTTTCTACAATACATTTTATGATCGAGAAAAAGAGGGAGATAACTTGATTCGTTTTCCTTTCCTTTTTATTATTTTTATTATTAAAAATTAATTATAAAAAAAAAAAAACATTGATTTAAATTTCCAACAAAGTTACAAAAATCCGAAACAGCTATCCTAATTTAATTAACCAGAAAAATTTGTGTGTGTGTTTTTTTTTCTATTTTTTCGATAATGTTACACTTAAGGTTTCTAAAAATATAAATACGTTTTTGGCACAAGGAATTTAAGGATGCCCTTTTCCTAGAAGTACAAGAAAGTATCCAGTTGGCAAAGCTAAATTTGGAGCTATGAAAGTTTGAAACAATTTGCACGAAAGAATGGCCAAGGAATGTGGGTAAGGATCCAAAGGGGGTACGATTGTGGGGAGTGTAGTGGAAGAAGGTCTATTATTGCACATTTAACTCGACAAATAGGTACGGCGGAAATTACTCGAGAGCTCATAGAAACTCCCATTTCTCGCGCTATTGCAACTGGTATCGCTTGCATTCTCTTTCCCTCTGTCTTTGTCTCTTTCTATCTCTCTCTCTCTCTCTCTCTCTCAGTTCATTCCAACCAAAATTTCTTATACGAACTACAACCCTTTCCCTAAGAGATTCAACACTAAGAATTTCATTTTCCCTTTTCTCTATTTAATTCTCGTTCTATTCTAATCAATTAGAACTCACACAATTTAAACGTTTACGTGACTTTTAATCAATGAAAACCAGATCCCAATCGAAATTCACATGCAACAATCCTCTCGTGTTCGATTAAATGTAATCTAAGATCGATGTCGGTCACGTGACAATCGATCGCGATCAAAGTTGGTCACATGACCAACCAACCCAATCGTTCACAATCACGGTAGTAGAAAAATTTTCGAAATAACGTGTCATAAACGTTTTGCGTATCGCATTTTTATCATTCAAAGTTTTTAAAACGAATGATCGAACCTTTGAAAATATGAACAAAAGAGGATTGTATTCTTCATATTTATTTTGTTTCTTTTATCTTTCACTGCGGCAAAAGTAGTAAGACAAAACGATTGGCTTATCGCGTATATATAATGTATACGAATCGATTTTCTACTCCCGTTTGAAGTATCTTTATAGTATTGGTAGTATTATGAATTGCTAACTTGAACAGAGCCAGCCAAACCCTTCTAAGAAATCGAACGTTCTTGGCAGATTGTTTTATACTTGTGTCTGTATGTGTGTATGTATGATTTGTGAGTGTGCTGTATAATCCGCCATGTTTTCGTCCATCTTGCTTTTCCGTAACCTCACTACAGAAGATTTAAAAAATCATTTAAGAATTTTTCAATCATCCACAAACAT
>NW_015148985.1:861147-872623 GCF_001465965.1 Polistes dominula
TTGTAATCTCTAATGTTGTATGAATGATCTGTGAGTGTGCTGTGTAATCCGCCATGTTTTCGTCCATCTTGCTTTTCCGTAACCTCACTACAGAAAATTTAAAAAATCATTTAGGAACTTTTCAATCATCTAGAAACATTTAACTAAACTAACTGCACTGTTTGCTCCTATTTTTTTCTCTTCTAATTGTTTATAATTTTGTAATCTCTAATGTTGTATTACTTTAAATAATTTTCTATAAAAATATTAATCTTGAATTTTGTTTTTATATATGTGTTTATTATATGTGTGTGTTTGTGTAGTTACACAGGTATTGTATTAAATTAAATGTTAATTGTCTCGCGTTTTTAAGTTACATTCGCGTACACTTATCAGCCCTCTGACATATTTTATAATTAATATTCTGGTGTTGAGTGTAGAACAAGGGGGTGAGGAAAGGTATGAAAGAATTTGCTATTACATGCTTGAAATGTCGAGTCTGACTCGACAGAGGACCACTGCGAAAGGTTAATAAAGAGGTTTCTCGTTTTGAGAAAGTAAGAGAAAGAAATAAAGAAATAAGAAAGAAAGAGAGAGAGATATATATATATATATAGAGAGAGAGAGAGAAAGAGAGAACTGTTCGAACCAAGGAGATAGAAGAAGAGATAAAACAAAAATTAAAATAAAAGGAAAAGCGTAGAGAAAGGAACGAAAGAACTCAAAGAAGATGATGATGAAGAAGAAGAGAAGAAGAAGATAAAAAGAAAAATGAAAAAAAAAAAAAAAAAGAAAATGAGTTAGCGTGGAAAGGGAAAAAGAAAGAAAGAAAGAAAGAAAGAGAAAGAGAAGAAGAATAAAGGAAGGAAGTGAGCTCTCGTGCGAAACTCTTACCTCCCGTCGTCATCCTCGAAAATGGCGGTCCTTTTAAGGCGTAGCTGGAGATAGAAACGCCATGCGACTTTTTCTTTTTCTTTTTTTTTCTTCTTCCCCTTTTCTTTTTTTCTCTTTCTATTTCTATCTCACTCTTTCTTTTTCTTTTCCTTCTGTAATCATATGCAAAATTTTGTTCCTTTTAATATAAAAGAAGATATAACCTTGTGTAAGAAGGATAGACTGAGAAAGTGAGTAAGATTATCAATTATATTAAGACTTTACTTTTTTATAAGAATATAAAAGATATATATATATATATGAAAGTTATCGTATAGTTTAAACTTTGTCCTATGACGAAGAACAAAATTCTATGATCAAAGAGACACTTTTATCATATATTGCCATTGTGTCATTATTATTATTTAGGATCATGTTATTTATATGCAAATATATAATATAATATAATATAATAAATTCGAATTTTTGTGAATTATTTAACATTTTAATTAATTTTCATTTTAATTGTATTATTAGAAAAATATATTTTTATTATATATTAAACCATAATACTTGCATTACTACACCTAAACCATAACATATAAGGGTCTATCATGCAACTATATAGCATACTTATATATATTAACAAAAGGTTTAAATAAACAAATATTAAATATTATATAAATAAATTAATATAAAATATTTCAAATATTAAAATCATTAAAAATAAAAAATATTAAAAATATTAAAAAATTATTTTTAAAAAAATTATTTATTAAAATATTAAATATTATATAAATTACATAATATATACTATGAAAAATATATTTTATAAAACGATATATGTATATTAAATTCAAGAGATTATTAGCGAACTTATATGCAATAACAAAAGATTTAAATATAAACAAATATTAAATATTGTAATAAATTAAATAATATACATTATGAAAATTATATTTAATAAAACGATATATAAATATATATTAAATTCAAGAGATTATTATAACCCATGTTATTAAAATTTTATCATCGTTGTTTTTATATATTTTTTTCTTGTGCTTTTAATTTCTTCCTATTACCCCCTCATTCTATTTAGTTTCTCGATATAATCATTTTAACGATAATTCAGCAAGCTTATTTTCACGGTAAAGAAACATCAACGATCTATATAATAGCGGAGAAAGTGGCAGATGATTAGGCGTTTCAAGTATGGGACCACGATGTCGTGCGTATCTACGAAAGAATCGTTGGGACGTTGGTTGTTGTTGGGTGATCAATATCGTCATCATTCATCGTCGTATGTTTAGCGTGACGAAACTGAATGAGAAATTTGACGGACCGTTTTGAACACATACGTCGCGTGATTTTCTTTAACCTCTTTTAACACGTTCAATTTTGCTAGTTAATATTTAACTAGTTTACTCAACAAATTTTCTATCAAACTTATAGAAAAAAAAAAGAAAAGAAAGAAGATGAAAAAGAAGCTTAAATTTGTAACATTATTTTGTTATTATCAATATGTATCTTGAAAAAAAAAAAAAACATTTATTGTATTAACTATTGATATTAACTAATATTAGTGAAATACATTTAAGTGTTCGATATATATCTTAAATTATTATTAATTAATCTAAAAAAATGTTTAAATTAAAATTAAAATTATATATTATATATTATTTTATATTATATATAAATATATATGTATTATATTTATATATAAAATAAATACTCTATAATATAATAGTTTTATATATATATATATATATATAATACTATTTTCCTTAATTCACTTATTATAAATAATCCTAGTAAAATTCATTAAATATATAATAAATATATATATTTATTATGTATATATTTATTAATATGTTGAAATTATTTTCATTTTAAATATAATTTCCATCAATAGTTTTTCTAATAAAATTCTAGTAAGTATAAACGATGTATTATTTTAACTAATACTCACTTTATACATAAATATACTGTATATATCTTAAGCTTTTATTATAGTAAAGCTAGCTTCTCTATCATAGAATAAAGGAGAAATCAGCCACACTGGGGAGGTACGAAACTATTTGGCCTAGGTTTATCACGATGTACACAAGAGAATATATATTCTAGACGTATCTTATTCTTCCAATAGCTAGATAGCTACCTACCAAAATAGATAGATAGATACATAGGTAGATACTAACCAAGTAAAGTCGAATTCTCTGCTACCAATTTTCTCTTAACCTTTCTCTCTCTCTTTCTCTCTTTTTCTCTATTATTTCTTTTCTTTCTTTATCCTAGTGAAAAAGAAAAAGATAGGTTAAAAGATACAAATGCTGAAGTGGTAGCTTAAGAAACCAATTGGATCGAACTAAGTCTCTATAGAACAGCTGCTGTCTAATTTCTAACCAATGACCGTAAAAGTTCAAGTAATACTTCATAAAAAAAAATACTTTCTTATTATTATAATAAACAATTAGGTTTAAATATTAAATAAAATTGTACAAAATAAATAATTTATTTAAATAAAATTCACTTTTGACTTCACACCAAAAAAAAAAAAAGAAGAAGAAACTTAATTTACTGTACCAAGGAAAATAATTAATAATAAAATAAATAATTATAAATATAATTAATTTATAAACACCGATTTTATATATAGGTCAATGATGAAATGTTAAAAGGAATAATATTCTTACGAGACACGTGTCGAATCCGATTTGTTTACCGTTAGACAGCTGAGCTGTAATTGTGTCGAATGGTTAAAAACAAAAAGTAAATATACATACATAATAAATGGGTAAGTAGGGAAGTAAAGTAAATAGGGAATAACGGTTTGATCTTGAAAAAAGGTCAATGACTGTGTTTCCGAGATGTGTTTTCCTTCTTCCTTCTCACGACGATTCGACATAAATTGTACGAACGAATTTCTCGCTTTATCGAATAAATCTATTATTTTTTTAATATTTTATATATAAAACGTGAATAATAAACAATTAAAGAGATTATTCAAAAAATATATATATTATAAAATAATTTAATATATATATATTAAAAATATATAATAAATATAGAGAGTGATCTGTAACTGGTGGTACAAGCGAAAAGGGGGTGATTCTACATGAAAAAAAAACAACATGTGTGCAGATCACACATGTTAGAAGTGAAACCTTCAAAAAACTAATATTCGAGAGAATGTAATGCCTCGTAAAAAAGCCTCGTAAAAGAGCCTCATAAAAGAGCCTTGTAAACGAGCCCCGTAAACGAACCTCGTAAAAGAGCCTCGTAAAAGAGCCTCGTAAAAGAGCCTCGTAAAAGAGCCTCGTAAAAGAGCCTCGTAAAAGAGCCTCGCAAAAGAGCCTCATAAAAGAGCCTCGCAAAAGAACCTCGTAAAAGAGCCTCATAAACGAGCCTCGTAAAAGAGTCTCGTAAACGAGCCTCGTAAAAGAGCCTCGCAAAAGAGCCTTGTAAAAGAGCCTTGTAAAAGAGCCTCGTAAAAGAGCCTCGTAAAAGAGCCTTGTAAACGATTTTTCCGAAAATTATGAGGTTTTTTTAAAAAAATGTGTGCTTTTTCCGAAAATTGTGAGGTTTTTTCCGAAAAGTTCGTAGGTCCGTTATAACGAGTTATGAGCAAGTGCACGCGTACTTTGCGATAATTCAAAGTCGATTTTCTTGATAACAAAATTTCAAACGAAAAATATTTATTCTATATTTTCGATTTATTTGTTCATGTAGAATCACTTCCTTTTCACTTGTACCACCAGTTACAGATCATCCTGTATAATTCCCATTTATCTCATCATCAAAAATGAGCCTTTAATCAAATTTAAAAAAAAACCCATAGCATCGTAGCTTTTATTTTTATAATTTGGCTACATAAAACAAGTATTTTTTCGTTGTAATTATTTATTTAATTAAGCATAAATATTCGTTAAAAAAAAAAAGGAAATTGAAAATACTTCTTCTTGGGCCGGCCAATTGGACAGCGCTGATATAGAAAGAAAATAAGGAAAGAAAATATGTGTATGTATACATATATATATGCTTTAAGGCATGGCTTACTACTCCTTGAAGTAACACACTCGAGGGAGTTCCACACACGGTCTAAAGAGCCATCATGGATGTAGATGCGGAAGATTGGAAAAGGTGGTATGCACAATTTCGCGCGAAACGGGTCAAGGGTGATTAAGGAGCCCTCGTGCGCGCTGGAATGGAGGTCAATGGGATTCGCCCTAGCTCTCGGTTGTCTGAAAGAGTCTCGAAGATATCTAACCCTTTCCCAAACCCACCTAACCCCACTCCGCCCCTTATATTCCACCATCGTTGCCGCCCAACTACTCCATCACTTGCAATCGAGAAATATCTTATCTTTTGTCTTTCACTTTCTATCCGTTCTTTGTATTCTCTTTGATAATTCCGAGAAGGTTTGAAAGATAATTGAAAGAAAAAGATTAGGTAGAAGTTATTAGTTGATACGGTTCGCCATGTTAGTTTCATTCATTTTTATAATTACAAATTTAAATGATTATCATTGAAATAATTATAATCTTAATTTAATAATTCATTATCTTAATATGTTCATCTTATTACACTGTTACAATATTTAAATGATACATAATCGTTTAATCTTATTGAAATAATTTTAATAACAGTATGGTCGCCATCTTGATACGTCCATTTTGTTGACACTGTAATTACGTTGGACAGCGCCATCTTGATACGTCCACTTTGTAAACGCCATTTTTCAAAGATACTATCGTTAATAAAGTAATTTATAAAGTGAAAAAATTGCAATATACCATTGCAACATGTTATTTTTTTTATTTCTTATAACATTTGATCTTTCAGTTGGTTTTAGATTAATGTCAGAAAAAGAGAAAGACATGTATTGACTAGGAGATGTCGTTGAAACCTTCGAGAAATTCTTTGATTATTCGTAATAATGTCCTTAGAGAGCATATTAAGAATCACAAGGGAAATCGAGTTTGTGGGATTGCACCTGGCAAATAATCTGTCTTCTTCTAACCTTCTTTTATCCTAAGTCGATGTTGTTAAATATAATATAGTACTTTTTCACGATCTCGCGTGCTTGCTAACCTCTCTTCTCACTCTCTCTCTGCGTTCTACTATCTTTCAGGTTTCTTTTCTATTTTATTTCGTTCTAGGGTTATAATTTACTTTTAAACTCATTAGTCACGTAACTTGAAATTGTACGAGAACAAATTTGAAACGTCAAATATTAATTCGCCAATAAAAAGGACTCATTCGTTTGCATTAGAAAACAGTGTTACCATTATTAATTACGATTATAAATTTAAAAGTCACTAGTTACATATTTTTAACCCGAAATAATAGTACGAATTTGTATTTAAAATTTGACAAGATTATCTTCAACTTTATTATATTGGAAAGAAAAAAAATATCATATGTTATTATACATATTTATGATAGCGATCAAAAATAAGCTACTTCGATCTATGAAATTATTCAATGGAAAATACTATACTCTCACAACACGTTTTACGTTTTCGCGACAGCTTGAAATGCATTACTCGCAGTTTGTAGATTGAGTAACACGGTGTCGATCGATCGCAAATCTCTGACATGCATTCGCGAAGAATGATTCATGAAATACCCTTTTTATAGAACGAGGGAGGAACGAGAGAAGAGACCTTCAGAGAACATATGCTTTACTTTTTTTTCCTCCAGATCACAATCGATTCAATCGAAATACACTAATATCTACAAACTGACTTTTAG
The DNA here is from genome assembly GCF_001465965.1 of Polistes dominula. The sequence continues at coordinate 867,754 of NW_015148985.1, forward strand.
CTATATCCTATGAAAGTTTATTTGATCAAACTGAAAAGTTACCTAACGGTGACAGATTTACTTCATTTGATCTAACAAATGAACCTTAACTTATAAATTGGATCATACATTTTGACAAATACCGATAGTTCAAATGTATCCAAAGCCAATCAAAAATCTTCAAACAATAGTATGATTGTATTATCATCTTTTATTACTATCCCTCTTTTACAAGAGAGTTCGAGTTACAAAAATCTTCTGACACATATCACGCAGTCAATAATACACCCAATCCCCCCACATACTAAACTTTGCCCATAGTTTGCTTGACTTTAACGATTTGACAAAAACGTATTTTTTATTGATATTTGTAATATTTTGTATTACAGAATTACAACATGGAATGTAGGAGAAGAAGTTAGATGAAATTTATTAGAATCTGACGAAGTTAAAAGGAGTAAATTTATCGTCACTGTGGTAGATATATCCAACGTAGCAATTCGATTTTACAGAAACGTAGTTACGCCACGGACTGTCCCCGAAATTTCCGGCAATATCTTTCCCTAGAGACCTTGGGGCTAGGTTACCTACCTACCTATCTACCTACCCAGCTAGCTAGTTGACTACGTTGCAAACAAGTAAGGGGAAAAGACAAGAAAGAACTTCAACGCTAAAAGGCCCTATGGTTTTCTTCAAATTCTCTTCTTACTTTGCCATAACTGAAAAAAAAAAAAACAACGAAATAAGGTATCACGTTGGCTGATGTTGTTCTGCTCTGTCACAGTTCAACATCTATTTGAATTTCCTTCAAGATTTATCGACCGAGTCCGAGTCCTTGTCTCTTAGAATAGTACAGACTAGGTCAAAAGTTCTCTTATCCAGGATGAAGAATAAATTCCTAGATAATTTTCTAATTCTTACATTTGTAATTTTAACAAATTGAAAAACTGAACAAAAACTAATTTCGAAATAAACCTAAATTGATTTCCAAACTTTGCCTAGGGTCTTTTAACTCACTTAAAAGAAACTTTTATTATGATCGTTTAACATAAATCTAATTTTTTTTTGTTCTTATAACTTTAGTAAGATATGAAAAGTAATTTATGAAAGTACAATATACTTTTACATATACACACACAAGTATAGGGATGATCCTTACGCATGATTAAAAAAAAGGGAACTACCTCTACCGGAGGGATGATAAAACATAAAAATACTCTTTTCTCTTTGAAAAAAAAAAAAAAACTGAAGTAGAATGATAGCTCCTTGGTTGTCGTAAGAGGAACTTTGAAGGTACGATCGATAACAATCTCGTGCTTGGATATGATAAGCGATAAGATGGCAAAGAGAGGAGCCCCCAAAAGATACCAAATTTATACGCACGTTGTTCGTGATTGATGGCTGCATTACGCGATATTTTCTCCTATATTCTTACGTCGAAACCTTTTGTTGTAGTCATGATGAATTACGCCTTTCAAAATTACTTCGATCGTTTGTAAAAAAAACAATTATATAAAGATGACGATGAGAAGATGAAGAAGAAGGAATGGTGAACGATGAGTATAAAAGTTTAGAAAACAATTTTATTCCCAAAAAAAGAAAATGTGATCGAACAAGATGATAAGAAACAAATCAGACACCCTGTACACATCCCCATCTCAATATTCTACCCTAGCTTTTAGCGTTTAAAACAATGAACAACGCTAGTTGTTACGAGTCCTTAAATAAAATATTAACAATAATCCGTTCTTCCTATGCAGTCGCCATTTTGAAACGCTCTCGGAATAATGGTTGTTCATTGCACTTCCTGTAAGGTTCCGTCATAAAAGTAATTTGGAAAATTCGTGCAGTCGTTCTAACAAATGTACGCAATTTGCTAAAAACGTTTCAAGTCAACCATCCCCCTTCTGCCTACCTCATCCACCTCCACCACGATTTTCTTATGAATTATTTTGTAACTGATAACGATGAGTATCTTGCTGTCTCTCCGTTGTTGTAAGTGTATGCATGTTGGTAAAAGTAAAAAATTATTTTCTCATTTCTTTACTCATTTCCAACGTAAAATATGGTCTCCGTAAGACAATAAAGAAGAAACTTAGAAAAATAATGTTCATCCGAGTAAATGATTTAAATAAAAACAAAAAATATTAAGTTGTTCGGAAAGTTCGTGCCGATTTTCGATAGATGGCATTAAAGTTATTTTGCTAAAAAAAAAAAAAACCTGAAAAGTTCTGAAAGGAGGTAATTTTGAAGTTACCCTTAAAGATGGAGAAAAATTGTGAAACAGAAAATGGCACTTAGATATAATTTAATAAATATATACCAACAAAAAAAACTTAAATTCCAAAACATTTCAATCTTTCATCAAAATCGGGCACGAACTTTCCGGACAACCCAATATATACTGAAAAAAAAAAAAATATACGTTATCCATTTATCGTACCTTTCGAATTTTTTATCGTAATTTTCTACAACTGTGCGTAAGGTCACCGTGTATAAGCGAAAAAGAAACTAAACCAAGCGAGTATTTGAATCATAATTCAAACAAGTAGTCGAGTCGAAATGTAGTGGAATAGAACTAGGGAAAAATTTATTATGAAACGAGGAAAGATAAACCCGTCCCTTCCCTTACTCTCCTCATATCCGTTCAACCCTTATATCCCTTTTCCTTCTTGCCACCAAATTCGATTCGAATATTCAGAAATGCTCAACCACCCTTTCCTTTCTCTCCATCGAATAGAACACAGACTTTCAGTTGTTGTATTCTGACGAAATACAATCGCTAAAAAAAAAGAAAAAGAAGATTCAACCCTTGAGAATTTCATTCCAACCCTCCGATACTAAAACCACTACCAATACATAAGTTTACCCTCAAATTGGTATACACACATACACATATATATATAGCAGAAAAGAGAAGTAACATCTTACGGGAAATATTACGCCATATTTTATCCGAAAATCTTATACCACAACCAGACGCAACTCATCGTAGAAATTTTCTTTTCTTTCTCTCTCTCTCTCTCTCTCTCTCTCTCTCTTCATAGTATGATCATCATCCACCTAACGGACATACACCCACATACGCCCATATACATCACATCGATATCCACACTCACATATACACACATATAGAATCATTTTTAGATTCCCGTCTCTATTTTTCTATGTGTAAGCTCAAACTCGATCGTTTAGCCTCAAGCAAAAGATCGTTTCACGACAACCCAACTAAATTCCTGCATTCTAACTCTTCCTTCCTTCTTTCTATCTTTCTTTTCCTAAACCATTATACGTGTCCTCGGGATGAGAAAATCGAATGGAGGAGAGAGAACGTCCTCCAAGTCGTTTTCTAACTTATTGTTAGAAGGAGAGAAAAAGTGATATAACCATAGGACTTTGGCAGACGTTACGTCGATAAGGAAGATTACGACCTTACCAATCGAGAACGAAACTTCTACTTATATACTTTTTTATTTTCTCATTTTTTTTTTCCTTTTTTTCCCACCTTTTTCTTTTTTCTCTCTCTTTCTCTTTATATATATATATATATATATTTCCTATCAACGTTTATATCTCAACATTCGCCTAAGAAAAAAGAAACGAAAAAGAAAAAAAAAATAAATCGTTCTTGATTTATTTTCAGCTCACCTGACTATTTTCAACCCCTCTCTTCATCACACAGATGCACAGAAAAAAAAATGAAAGAACGATTACAAGGATACTACACATATTTTTCCCTTTCTTTTCTCTCTTCATTTCATTTTATTTTTCTGTTTTCAAGTATCTCCAATTCCAACTCCTCAACTCATACCTAAACCTGACGAATTTAAATGACAGTATAAATCAATATAGTATCGTATTACGAATAATAATAGAAAATAAAAAAGAGGGTGTTAAGAGTTTATAAAGGCAATGTGATGAGTGTTGTGTGTAGTTGTTGATATGAAATAAACCACCCTGTAGATTTCGTCAGGGAGACGAGACGATTTACGATGGTCAGGTCTCACGAACATTAATACACGGCACGACGCTTACGTCATGAAATTACGAAAACTTGGAGGAAGTGACGTGCTGGAATAGAACGTGCAAGAAGGGAGTCAGAGTGAGAAGAGGGGTTGGTTTTACTCTGGAGGTAGAAACGTCACTCGACGGCACGTCTGCTCGAGGCGGAACGAAGCAAGTGTCGATTCGAATCTCCGATATCCGGTTTGGCACGTAGCTACATAACCATTGGGATGAACAAAAAGAGAGAGATAGGTAGAGAGAGAAACAGGGGTAGGTTGGTTTCGATGGGAAGGTGGAAGGGAGGTAGGAAAGGGGGAGAAAGATAGATAGAGCGTGTTGCTACTTATGGCTGTTATATCAGCAATGCTGGCTTCCGAATCGGTTGAATAGCTTGCAACACGACAATCCGGAAGAATTTTCTGTGGACCTGTTGGTGCTTGATATATTACCGTATTGTTCCCTTATTAACGTCTACTCAAATGATAACACAAGAATAATAAATAATCATCTATTTTGATACATATGTATGTATCATATCATATCTTTTGATCTAAATTTACACACATAGAAATGTGTTACGTCGAATTGAATAATTATTGGGGTTTGAACTTTAACAAGAGTCATTTGTTTTTTGTGAAAATTCTTTAAAATTATCCTCAACGAAATATTGAATATTTATTTTAGGTTACTTATACATAATCTAATATATACACACACACATATATTAATTTTAAAAAAAGATTAAATTATTATCGACTTATCGATATTTTATATAAATTATTAAAAATTGTGTTGAACATTTTTTGCATAAATTACTGACAAATAGTGTCACTTGTGGTTTACTCGTACTACTATAAATACTTAATAAAAAACAATTTTATATATA